>QQSR01000012.1:0-226520 GCA_003664465.1 Trichophyton mentagrophytes
TTTGCAAGGAACTCTCCGCTTATGAGTGATGGGCTCAGTGGTCGATTAGATGGCTCTTTTTCCATATCAAAAAACAGGCCAGAGGAGTGTGGGTATACAATTTACCAGGTTCTTGAAACATATTACCGTATTATCTTTCTTACGTATATCATCTTCTCTGTGCCCGTCCCGTTGCGGATTAAAAAAACGGGGGGGGGATACCAAATCCGAATAGCCACTGGAAATTTTCGTATCCCAATTTCTCTGAGAATGGAAGAATAAGCAGCTATCTTTGCATCCCTGTAGATATCATCTCGCAATTCTCCGACATGCTCTCTGCAGCGCCTGTTGGTTGTTGAAGCTCTCATAGTCCGTATTAAACTAACTAATTGGCCGACCCCACGAGTTACACCGAACGTTGCCTCTTCGACCCCGCCAAACTCACGTCGAGCTACCAAATACAAGACATCAACTTCAGCAACTGTCGTCTATGAGAAAGAAGTACGCAATATGTCGCGCCATAGAGTGAAGAATATCAGTTATGACGATGATGACCTGGACGACGAGATCGATGATAATGACGATGAGCTTTCTCCCGAAGACCGTGAGCAGATGCGGCTCGCGACGATAGAGGTGCAACAGCTGCTGCGCTCGCAGATACCAGCTATAGAAGCCAAAGAAGACGATATATGGGAGACTCTATGGCATTATTACTATGATGTGGATAAATCTGTCGAATACTTGACCAGTATGACTCGTGTCTTTGCTGTTTCGGCTAGTTACTTTGGTAGACGCTGATAACTATTACTCCGTGTAGAGAAATATAGATCGCAGGAAAAGAAGGAAACAAAAGCAAAAGCGTCCACCGCTGCAATAAAAAAGAAGAATACAGCTGGTGAGTTTGTTTTCTTTCGTCTTTTCTCGTTTGAAATTCTTTTTGGGCGCTGGGAGGTCCCCTCAGATATCGGTCGGTGCATATCCTGCTCTACGGTGCGTCACCATTTTCAATTACACTCATCTCAGTGTGGCTTTAAACGCCTATCCAGAGACGTTAGTTATATCAATAAATCACCGAAGCTACCGCTAATTTGTTGACTTTTTTTACTCGTCTAGTTACAGATTCACCGGTGTCAACTTTACCACTACCTTACTCGAGCCACTTTTCTGTGCATGACTTCTTCAAAGACTCCCCGTGGTTAAATATCCCGCCACATCGGCAAGCGGAGATCTTGATCGAACCGCTATATCCTAGACTGGGATTATTAGGGGGATCTTCCTCCGAGAAACCAGGGAAGATGTCAAAGTTGGCCGCTCTAGCTGCTGCACGCAAGAAAAAGGAAGCCGAAAGACAGAAAGCTCAGGAACAAGGAGAGGCAGGAGGGTCAGCAGAGGAAACGAATAAACCTCTCTCGTTACGGGATAGGTTGGCTGGTGGTGGGAAAAGCCGGACGCCCACGCTCTCTAGTTCCAGGTCGTTGACGCCGTTGAGAGGCCTGAGTCGGTCTCCCAAGAATGAACAGTCACAGGCGATTGGAGATGGCACAAACACCGGCCAACGGCTTGCATCAAAAGAGACTCAGCAAGAAAATGCTCCCAAAGAAGCTGATATATCGAAATCCGAGGAAAGGCTTGCGGCAGGCCCGTCTGACTTTGCAACGATAATAATCGGCGAGAGGGACAAATTAGGGGAACCTGCTTCCAGCGTCTCACCTCGTGCATATAATCTGTTTGATTTCGTCGTGCAGGATCTCACTGAAGTTTACAATTTTGCAGAACCGAGCCCGGACGATGTCGTTATTAATGCCCAGAACGCTGCTAAAGGTTTGTTAGATTCCATCTAGGTATTCCATCTAGGTAAATCGCAGGATAACTAACTAGCGCTGGTGTTTTACAGAGAAGAAAGCCAAACGAAATGCCAACCAGCAGGCATCCGGAAAAGCTCAAACGGACTTGGCTGGCGGTGTGCAGCAGCTATCGGTTGAACCAGCGAAGGTGAAAAGCAAAAATTTAGATGTACTAGAAGAACATCGAAAAGCAAAGAGGAAGAAAGCGGCAAATTTTGTTGTTATTGGTTTGTTGCCTAAACTGGCTGTCAAATGGGTGCCCCGCTAACAAACATATTATAGGCCATGTTGACGCCGGAAAAAGTACACTTATGGGCAGACTTCTATACGACCTTAAAGCGGTCGACCAGCGAACAGTTGATAAATACCAACGAGAAGCCGATAAGATCGGAAAAGGATCGTTTGCGTTTGCATGGGTTCTTGATCAGGGCGCAGAAGAGCGAGCTAGAGGCGTCACCATCGACATTGCTTCAAATAACTTTGAAACAAAGGATACCAAATTTACTATATTAGATGCGCCGGGACATCGAGACTTTGTACCCAATATGATTGCCGGCGCAAGCCAGGCTGACTTTGCCGTGTTGGTCGTGGATGCCAGCACCGGCAAGTTTGAATCTGGGCTGAAGGGACAGACTAAAGAACACGCTTTACTGGTCCGGAGCATGGGTGTGCAGAAGATGGTTATTGCGGTTAATAAGATGGATATTGTAGAATGGAATAAGGACAGGTTCGATGAGATTGAACAGCAGATATCCGCCTTCCTGGTAACAGCTGGCTTCCAGGCGAAGAATATCTCGTTTGTTCCTTGCTCTGGCCTTCAGGGAGACAATATAGCGCGGAGGTGTGAGGATAAAAAGGCCGGCTGGTACACCGGCAAGACGCTTATTGAAGAACTAGAGACTTCGGAGCCATTCTCATATGCCCTCGAGAAACCTCTACGGATGACGATAGGAGACATATTCCGGGGAGGTATCCAGAATCCCCTATCTATATCTGGACGGCTTGACGCTGGCCACCTCCAGATGGGCGATCAGTTCCTGGTCATGCCCAGCGGAGAGAAGGCAGTTGTCAAGAGTCTGGAAGTCGACCATGAGCCAGTGGATTGGGCGGTGGCAGGTCAAAACGTGGTCCTCCATTTAGCTGACATCGACGCAAAACACCTTCGAATTGGTGATATAGTCTGCAGCACCTCCTCGCCGGCTCAGAACATCACCAGCTTCACCGCAAAAGTGCTTGCTTTTAACCATCTGACACCAATGCATATTGACGTGCACCGCGGCCGGCTGCATGTCCCTGGTCGAATCACGCAGCTGGTGGCTACTTTAGACAAAGGGTCAGGCAAGCCAACGAAGCGGAAACCGAAGATTGTGGCTCCAGGCAATGTCGCTAGGGTGGTGGTAGAGCTGGAGCAGTCTATCCCGCTGGAAGCTCCTGCGCGGATAGTCCTGCGGTCTTCAGGGGAAACCGTTGCTGCGGGTCTGCTAGAATAGTGACTTTACTCCATAGATAAGGACACGTTTACCGCATAGTATTACGGAGTACTCCGTCCATCGCCTGTCTTACTCCTCTTCCTCATCGTCGTCGGCTTTTCGGTCAAGCTTTCGATATCAAACCTGCAGCCAATCAGAAGCCGTCAAGTCGTCTCAGTGGCCATTTGCTGAGTAATAATGCTTACTCATCAATATTGACCAATCGCAATACGCGGAGTAGTCTTCGCTGTCGGTGAACGGGCACGCTAAACCTGAGATGGCCTAGCGCGGCATGAGTTTGAAGAGGCCAACTTGTTCCTTTGGCGTTTTGCGCTTCTCTTCATAAAGCAACATCCACGGCTCGACTTCCAACCTCAACTTCGTCTTCTCTTCTTCTTCCTTTCTCCGTCCACCCTCACTAGGAGATCTTCTTCTGCTATTTCTTGTTGCCTCTTCGTTTCCTTTTATACCCCTCTGTTGGAAGCTCGTCGGCTCAGGGAGTTGATCAGGGCTCTTGCGGGCAAACTAGAAGCAAGCAAGCTCTTATTCCGGCCAATTTGCCTACCACCACCATTCGCTCAGTCACAATCACATCCAAGATGTCCAGACAATCGAGGCGGGGAGCGTCCTTGCCCTTTGCGTGGACTACCATCCTCTACCTCCTCCTTGTCCTAGTCGCTCCGTTTGCGCTTCTGGGAACAGCAAACGCCGGGGATGCCCAGGCGCCCATTGAGAACGAGAACCTCAAGAATGGTATGAATTTGAAGCCCAGCTATACAGGCAACTGCAAGTACTAACTGAGTTATAGTCATTGGTATCGATTTGGGAACTACATACTCGTATGCATCTCTCTCGTTTAATAGCTGTGTGGGTAGGAATTAAATGCTGATTGCCACTCGATAGCTGTGTTGGTGTCATGAGAAATGGAAAGGTCGAAATTCTCGTCAACGACCAAGGAAACCGAATCACCCCATCATACGTCGCCTTTACCGATGAGGAACGATTGGTCGGAGACGCTGCAAAGAACCAGTACTCCGCCAACCCCCACCGCACCATCTTCGATATCAAGTAAGCTGGATACAGACTATGATGATTGTATTGTTTGACCGGGATACTGACAGGAGAATAGGCGTCTCATTGGCCGCAAGTTCTCTGACAAGGACATCCAGAAGGATATCAAGCACTTCCCCTTCAAGGTCAGCGAAATCAAAGGAAAGCCATCTGTCAACGTCGAAGTCAACGGAAAGGCCCGCAACTTCACCCCCGAGGAGGTCTCCGCCATGGTTTTGGGTAAGATGAAGGACATCGCCGAGAAGTACCTCGGAGAGACTGTCAGCCATGCTGTCGTCACTGTCCCCGCCTACTTCAATGACAACCAGAGACAGGCCACCAAAGATGCCGGTACCATCGCCGGTCTTAACGTCATCCGTGTTGTTAACGAGCCAACTGCCGCAGCTATTGCCTACGGTCTTGACATGACTGGTGACGAGCGCCAGATCATTGTCTACGATCTCGGTGGTGGTACTTTCGATGTCTCTCTCCTCTCCATTGACAAGGGTGCCTTCGAGGTCTTGGCTACCGCTGGCGACACTCACTTGGGTGGTGAAGATTTCGACCAGCGTGTCATCAACCACTTCGTCAAGCTCTACAACAAGAAGCACGATGTCGATATCACCAAGAACCTCAAGACCATGGGTAAGCTCAAGCGTGAGGTTGAGAAGGCCAAGCGTACCCTTTCTTCCCAGAAGTCTACCCGCATTGAAATCGAATCTTTCCACGATGGCAAGGACTTCTCTGAGACCCTTACCCGTGCCAAATTTGAGGAATTGAACATGGATCTCTTCAAGAAGACTCTCAAGCCAGTTGAACAGGTTCTTAAGGATGCCAAGGTCAAGAAGTCTGAGATTGACGACATCGTCCTTGTTGGTGGCTCTACCCGTATTCCTAAGGTCCAGGAGCTCCTTGAGGAGTACTTCGGTGGAAAGAAGGCTAGCAAGCAGATCAACCCCGACGAGGCTGTTGCCTTTGGTGCCGCTGTTCAGGCTGGTGTCCTTTCCGGACAGAAGGGTACTGAGGATGTTGTTCTCATGGACGTCAACCCATTGACCCTCGGTATCGAAACCACCGGTGGTGTTATGACCAAGCTCATTCCCCGCAACACTGTCATACCTACCCACAAGTCCCAGATCTTCTCTACCGCGGCTGACAACCAGCCCGTTGTCCTCATCCAAGTTTGTAAGTTACCCTCTGAGAACATTCAATTTTTACTATGACCAGGCTAACAGTTTACTTTTAGATGAGGGAGAGCGATCCATGACCAAGGACAACAACTTGTTGGGTAAATTCGAGTTGACTGGCATTCCACCAGCTCCTCGTGGTGTTCCTCAAATTGAGGTCTCTTTCGAGCTTGACCCCAACGGTATCCTCAAGGTCACCGCTGGAGACAAGGGAACTGGCAAGGCTGAGTCTATCACCATCACAAACGACAAGGGCCGTCTCTCTCAAGAGGAGATCGACCGCATGGTTGCTGAGGCTGCTGAGTTCGCTGAGGAAGACAAGGCCATGAAGAGCAAGATCGAGGCCCGTAACGCTCTCGAGAACTACGCTTTCACCCTCAAGAACCAGGTCACCGATAGCGAAGGCCTTGGTGGCAAGATCGATGAAGATGACAAGGAAACTGTAAGCCCTCTAACCCCTACATTACCTTACCCAGTGCGTCGTACTAACGTACTCTTCAACAGCTTTTGGAAGCCATCAAGGAAGCCACTGAGTGGCTCGATGAGAACTCCGCTACTGCTACCACCGAAGATTTCGAGGAGCAGAAGGAGAAGCTCTCCAACGTCGCCTACCCAATCACCAGCAAGTTGTACGGTGATGCCGGTCAGGCTCCATCAGCTGATGATGATGATGACACCCCATCTCACGAGGAACTTTAAATGACCACCGGAAATACCCCCAATAAATAAGATAAAAAAACAAGAAGAAAATGATAAAGACATCGAGAGTGTGGCATAGTTGGTTGCTATGCCACTAATAAACGCTGCTTGGTGCATTGCTTACCATCACCCAAATGGATCCCCGCTTGGTCCCGGCCATTCAGCATTACCTGAACACCTCATACACATAGAACCATACGTACCTTGACCTGAAAGCAATGGAAATCCAGTCGACTTCGTCTACTTTGCTGTTTTTTTCGTTTCTTTTTCTTTTGCCTTTCATGCCTACAACCATGTATTATCAAGATGAAGGAAAACGGAAGTCAAGGTAGTTAATATACAGGAGTTCTTTATTTTTTTCATACTAAGCTTTGTCTCAAGTAGACCAGTGTATACATCGGGTCATTCTTGAATAGTTCATCATTTAATTCATTATTTGGGGGTATATAACGAGGCAACACCTTTCGTTCTCGCATGAGGTACCATGCCCAAGCACCCCCTGGTACCGAAGCTATATTGCAAGCTCGCCTGTGAAACTGAATTTTCTATATCTTATCCGGCCAACCGTTACCCAAGTGGGATAGCTGGTTAGACATCCCATGCCATTCAAAGCAATATAAAAGACAAGACGTACGAAAACCAAATAACGAAAGACAACAAATGCATGGGGAAGAAAAGGAAAGAAGGACAAAAAGTACATAACGTGAAGTTGAGGCACCCAGTAAGTATCATTAGTTAGCTGGGGCCCGCTCGTAAAAAACAAGGTATGCCTGCTCGTTTTGTAAATTATCAGGGGAAGAACGGGAAGAACTTGGTTGGAAATCCGTTACTCGTTGATCATCAAATTTCCGCCAACATCTGCGTTGCTCATCTCTAACCAAGGAGATATAATGTCCTTCATTCATAGTTGAGCCAATGTGCCGGACAACGGCGTAGGCGTTATAAATATATGGACTGGACGTAGCGAGTTCATTAGTCTGTAGCACTGATTGGGACTTTGGGGGGGCATGTGAGTTTGATTTCGAATCAAGTTTATCGTCGTTGCCATCTGGCAGAGGAGAGACGGGACGAGAAGACTGGGAATGTTGAGGGTGTTGAATCATAAAGGGGGTCATGTCGAGGCCGCTAAGTGGGAAAGAAACCGGCGTGTGGATTTTACGCGCTTGCTGCCGCCTGGAGGCGGAAAATCTCTTGAAATGAAAGACAAGGAAGCGAGGAGCTCGGGTGAGGATGATTTGTTTCGCGGCTTCTCGCTCTCGTTTGCAGTATGGGCATTTCCAAACTTCGTCACCACTGAGTACTTCTTCCTGACAGTAGCTTTTGAGGCACTGATAAATATCTCCTGCTCCTGTGACGGGGATTTCGACACTAATGCTATAAAATGCCTCGTATGTCGTGGAAGTCTTTCGACATGTGGTGCAGCGAAGTCGACTGGCATGTTGTCCTGCGAAAAGGGACGATACATACGATAGTTCACGGTGCGAGTATCGGGCCCATTCGATTTCCGATACTTTGTGGATTGGCATTTGTTCTCGGCGCATTTCCTCCGCAAAAGTCAATGGCCGTAAAGGTGTGCGTTGCCAACGCAGATTGAGATCTTCATGTAAACAATCAACTAACACGTCAAAGAATTCCTTTGCGTCTTGCTGCTGGCTTCCTGCCCACTCTGTGTTCAACCGACCAACAAATTTCCGGAATGATGTAGGCCGAATTACTTCGACGTCATTCTTCCACAAAGATCGTATCAAATTTGCAAACAAACCAGGCAAGACTCCTTGTGACCCTTTCCAGTTCTTTTGAACTTGAGCATGAAAGCGATTATCGACAAAGAATTTGGTAAGCAGGACGGTAGCACTGAGACTTTGTATTATTGAATTCATGTAGCAGGTTGAGCCCAGGTTGATAAGCCCAGTCCGAGGGAGTCTCAGTCGATCAATGGGGGAAGAGTATAGTGCTTGTTTATGGGCGGATGATTGCCGAGCAAGCGGTGGCTGTGTCTGGTCACGGTCTGCCACACCGCTATAGCTTGGTCGAGGAATGGCCGGTGGTGGTCTTGACGGGGCTGGTACGGCTGCAGCGTCGTACAATGGGAATTGTACTGCATTTCCCGCATGCACCATAGACTCTCGGATGTCGTTTGGTTCAGGGAACCTCCTAAGAAAGTCCTCGTAGCTATGTACGAATGAGGCTGTCTGCTGTAGAGTAGATCCGTCGATGTCTTCTGGTTCTTCAGTAATGTCCCCTTCCTCTGCAACGTAGCTGGTGTCTATCTCCTCATCCCTCGCCTTTTCGAGCCAGGCTCGTTCTTCTTCAGGGTTGAGAGGCTTATAATCACGTAGCCTCCTCTTCCTCACCTCCCAGCTTGAATTTGCGCTAACAGTAGGATTCCTGCGCAAAGGCTGGCTGGAATCAGGCGCTTGCCTTCTAGCACGGACGGAGCTTAGTATCGCGCTGGTTTGGGACGTCGCTAGAGATTGTGGCCCGACTAAGTCAACCCATGCATCTAGACCACCAACTAAAAGAGCTGGAGGTCGGCCACCTTTTAACGGCTTATAAAAGTTGAACTCATATAAAGTATCATAGAGAGCGCGCAGATGTGGAACTGCACTTCCAGCGGGAGACCCTATCAAATATGTTGGCTCAACGGTGCTTTGATCATAGTAGACGATAAGGTCAAATTCGTTTCGCCGGTTGAATAATGACTGTTCTGTGTCGGGTGAGATAATCAGCCGATCCTCAAGCTCTTCTGCAGATATGTTCTCCTTCAACACTACTGGCTCAATACACAAAATGGACTTGGCATATATGTGACCAGCATCATATTGATCTCGTGACCGAACGTCGATGAGCAGGACATCATATTTTCGAATAAATTCTACCAACTTTGTAGCACTGATTGTGGGGCCAACATATATGTCCGGGCTTCTGTTTCCAGAATCAGCCTCGGGGCGGATCCCATTAGGAGTTTGCGAGCGGTACGGGTTATCTGCAGTGGTGTTAAGGCTGCTGTTGGAAGTTGTTGCCCCGGTGGGTGTTTGCTTGTAGATAGTATTGCGTATGCTTTCGACAGACGTCCTAGGAGGGTTCGGAGTTGGTATTGAGGGGACAGTCCACATAGGGTTATAAGCAGGGCTTGGGTATCTAGGGAGAGATGCATCTACACCAGAGATGGGGACCTTTGGAGGGACAGTCGGGACAGATGTGTTCATCTCTCGGGGCCCCAGTGGTTTCGAAGGCACAGGACTTCGCTGTCCTGAATGAGTCTGTGAGTGTAGCTGTGACCGATAGGTAGAGTAGTTCCCATTGGTGCTGATGGTTGAGTAGGAAGAGCCATTTGCTCCCTCGCTCGATGGGCTGCTGCCTTGATGTCGCTGGTTTCTCAAGCTTGCAAGTCTCTGAGCAAGGGGATCCAGCACAGGTATCGACTCACTAGCAGGCCGGCTGCCTCCTGAGCTATGTGAAGTAGTGTTTAATGGCTGCCTGTGAAAGTTGGTGGGGCTTGGCATGCGTAAAGGAGCGGAGGATGGAGTTGACGTTGAGCGTGAGTGTCCTGAGGCGTTGTTGATTGCTGTGATTTTCCGCTTAATGTCTTCCATCGTCTTGTGCTGGGAATCAACGAGCTATGGTATCATTAGTTACCCTGTATCTCACGGTGGCCGGAATATACACACCATCATTAGCCTGGCAAACTGGTCCGCCCATCTCGGGTGGTTCTGCTTCATATACGTGAAATCTGAGTGACGGGGAATCATATTGACAGTGATATCAGAGGCACGGAGGTAATAGACGAGAGCTGAATCGTACTTCCCTCGCTGGGCGAGGGTTTTGGACTTGCTGATGGCATCTTCGGAGATATGTAATAGCTCATTTAACTATACCAACCCTGCTGTTAGCACTGCTTGGAAGCTCCGGAGACATAAACCAAGACCAAGATAAGTAACATACCGACGGATCTTCACCCAAGTTTAAACAAGCTGCCATGTTCTGCAATTCTTTCATGGAGGGATAGGGAGCCCTACCGGCACCCGGGATGGGAGCTCCATCTCCGGCACCCCAAATCGGCTCCGCTGGTTCGACCATCTGGAATCCCGTCGGCAGTGCGATGCCTCGAGTAGGTCCTGGTTATATCATATGTCCAACACCTCTCGCGCTCCTGTCCCCTCGCTACTGGAAATGCTGCTGGCTAGCTGTCTTCCTGAATGAGCGTCATAGGCCCCTCTCCGGGACGCGTAGCCCGAGTGGCTTCGAAATAGTTGAAGATCGCGGCGTACCTCCCTGTTAGTCTCTCGGGAAGTCCCTATCGTATCATATCCGCATCTCTAGCTGCACCATCGAGGCATCGGTGTCGTGTATCGTCTTTGTTCAATGCAGATAAACTCAACTGCTGGCGCAACGTTCTGTCGGGTATAAGCTCTTCACGTGATCTACCTTGTTCTTCCATCACATGACGTCGATTTATCCATGGAATCAGGCACTCAACATTCAAGCAGAAGCAAAGCAGCAGAAACAAGAAGAGAAGAAGACGAAGACGAAGAGAAGCAGACGAAGCAGGCAGTGGATGCACATCCGGAGAGACCGCTGTTGAGCCCCTGTTATCTTGCTGACCCGCCTGACGCTCTGGTGCGTTGACAGCTGCAGCTACAGCTGCACATCTACAGCTCCAAACATCCCAAGCTTCTTCCTCAGTGTTGTCATCATGGCAAGCTGGTTCACATCGTCGTCCCCGCTGGACGACCAGGTTGAGAAGGCTACGTCCTCTAGCTTGTAAGTGATAACTCTTGATATAGCTAGCAGCTGCTAACAGTTACTAGGGAGGATATCGCTTTGAACCTGGAGATTTCCGACCTGATTCGGTCCAAGACAGTGCAGCCAAAGGAGGCTATGAAAGTGCTGAAGCGCAGGCTGGAGACGAAGAATCCCAACGTTCAGCTCGCGACGCTTAAGGTCTGTGTGTTGATCTGAGATGTCTTGCTCCGTTATAGAATCTTGATCGCTAACCGGGGCTCTTTTGCGTAGTTGACCGATACCTGCGTGAAGAATGGCGGTCGGCATTTTCTCGTCGAGATCGCATCTCGAGAATTTATGGATAACCTCGTTTCCTTACTGAAAACCGAAGGCCCAAATGCCTTAAACCATGATGTCAAGACCAAGATGCTAGAGCTTATACAGAACTGGGCCATGGCTGCTCAGCCCAGGAACGACCTATCTTACATCGCCGAAACCTATCGGAAACTACAGAATGACGGGTATAATTTCCCACCAAAGACCGAGATCTCAAGCACGATGCTGGATAGTGATGCTGTAAGTAGACAACTTTGCTTCGTGCTGCCAACTTTTAATTTGATGGATAGCCAGCTGACTGTACCTGGTAAGCCCCCTGAGTGGATTGACTCAGATGTATGCATGCGATGTCGCACTGCATTTACATTTACCAATCGCAAACACCACTGTCGCAACTGTGGGAATGTTTTCGATGCTCAGTGTTCTAGCAAGACCCTGCCACTACCGCACCTTGGGATAATTCAAGCCGTTCGGGTGGACGATGGCTGTTATGCAAAACTTACATCGAAATCTACCAGCGCAGCCGCTCGTTCGTTTAGTAATTCATCAAACACACCAGCAGTTCCTGCGAATAAGCCCCGCATGGAACCTCGGAGTGCATATGCTGATAACGATTTCGATGAAGATTTAAAGCGGGCGCTCCAGATGAGCTTGGAAGATTCAAAGGGGCGGCAGTCCTCTGGTTATGTACCACAGCCCAAATCCACCTACGCTTCTCCAAAAGTACAAGTTAGCGCCCCAAAGAATGATGAGGAAGAGGACGCGGATCTTAAAGCTGCTATTGAAGCATCGTTAAAGGACGTGGAGGAGCAAAAGCGAAAGCATACTGCGGCCCTGAAGAGCTCTGCATTTAGTGACAAGCCAGCGTCCAGCAAATCTTCCGCAGTATTGCCGAAAAAGGATTATGAGTTGACACCTGTCGAAGCTGAAAATATCAACTTGTTAGCCACGCTTGTGGACCGGCTACAACATCAACCTCCAGGAACCATTCTACGAGAACCCCAGATTCAAGAATTATACGAAAGTATTGGTGCACTACGACCAAAGCTCGCTCGAACATACGGCGAGACTGTCAGCAAATATGGTAAGATGCTATCATTGTAAGGCTGACCCTTGAGACTAGCTAGATGCTGACTATACTAGATACTCTTCTTGACCTTCATGCTAAATTATCGACAGTTGTGCGATATTATGACCGCATGCTGGAAGAACGACTCTCAAATACATATTCGCGCCAGACTTTGAATGCATATGACAGTGTTCGTCCCCAGTCGGGTTCTAACTTCTACCCATCTATGACCCAGCATAACACGGGTGGCCATGAAGGCGCCGAAAACTTCTATCTTGGAACAGGCGCACCATCCGAACCCCACCAGTCGGTGTATCCCCAATATCCAAATACTTATTCACAACCGCCTCAACAACAAGTACACGACTACCAAGCATCGGTACCGTCATCTGCTCCTTCTTTTGACCGGAGAGCTTCCACTCACGGTAGCCTTCACTCTCAGCCCAGAAACTCTGAACAATTTTCCCGACCTCCTCCGCAGCCTTCTTATTCGTACACCCCTCAAGATCTCACACATTCACCACAGGGAGCAGAGTCTGTCTCTCCACCACAACCCATAGCACAGCAATATCCACCTACTCAGTACCCGCCACCATCTGCAACCCCTCATCAAACTGTCTACAGCCCTCCTGCCCCGACAAACGGACAAAATCCTAACTACAACTACATGTCACCTGCCCTACACCCCCCCTTACAACATCACCAGCAGCAACAGCCACCTCCACAACAGCAACAGGCTGCTTCAAAACCTGTCGTGGAGGAAAGTCTGATCGAACTTTAAACAAAAATGATAAGCTGCTACATAAGTACTTCATGAACTTTCATGATATGCCATCTATTTACCCAAGCATAGTCTATTGTTAATCACTAAGAAGATTGCAACATGTATCCCTTTTAATATTTTTGCCAGCATATTTCCTACTCTGGGATATTCAATAGAGGTTGGAGATTAACATCATCATCGTCCTTCTCTCCTATGGAGAAGTCCCAAGTCCCCACTTTGTAATGCTGATAAATAGGAGAATGATAGTATTACTTTTATATCTGATAACCTTAATATGACTTTGGACAACCCCGCGCTAATAGACGCCGTAACCGCAGGCCAAGAAGTCTGACCGCGAGTCTAAAAAGCTTGGGTCACGTGCCGCCAACCTCAGCCTTTCCGCCTTCTTGATGTTATCAGAATATTTGATCGGAATAGCGAAGTTAGCGATTCGAGAGGGGAAGATTGGTACGGCCTCCCATCTGTATTTGCCTGCAAGTACATAATGTCGACGCCTCCGAACACGCATGCCCCGCCGCACAAGCCGGCTGGGCATAAGCCTCACCGTCCGCATGTGGTTGGAGGACAGCGCGCGCATGGCCGTAACACGTCACAGATGAATCTGAATAAACTGCAGCGGTTGGCTATGGCACACAACGCTATCAGCGATCTCCACGGAGGACAAGAAATGCCTGTGACCGGTCGACGTCATCATGCGAGAAAGAAGTCTGCCCCTTCATCACCCGCCACCAGTCCAAAGACCGGGCACCATGTACGATGGAACGGCTCTGCCGTGGCATTGGGCGGCGTATCATCAAATAATCCAGCTATGAGGAAGAATCTTTCAACTCCCATTCTAAAGCGAGAAGGCTCAAGCGGCAATATCATCAAGAAGGGACACCTTTTAGGTGAACTGAGCAGGATTGAAAAACCGGAAGAGAAGAAATCAGTGGGCTTTGAACTCGCGGGCTCCGACGACGACGACGACGACGACGAATGGGAGGATCATAGCTCTCCTTCGGGGGCGAGCACAAGGCGAAATTCACTTGTTGTGGGTAAAGCTAGCCATACTGACGGAAATCCCCAGGGTACCGCCTTGACGTTTAACAAGTCGCCTTTGGTCCAACAGAACAACGCCGCGGATATGAAGCCTGAATTGAGTGAGGGAGCTGCAGCTGGTGAAGCGCAGCCTGAATCCGCAAAGTCTACCGGAGACACTGTCCAACAAGCAGAACAAGGGCAAAATGACGTACCCCAGCGGCTTCTCAGCCGCCAACACTCAGGCATGGTGCCTCCAGCGGTGTCATCTGTTTCTGCTACGGCTACCCAGGCACCACCGGAGCGGAGCTCTCGAGTATCGTCATTTGCCAATCTATCGAGCCTCGGTGGAATAAATCAGTCCGACTCTCGGCACAACAACGAAAGGGAAGAGTCTCAGCGGTTCAGCCCTAATGCTACACCCTCATCTACTGATGTAGGGGTATCTCGGTTTCTAATATCTCATCCAAATGGGGGTAGTCATCCTGGTGGCCGCTCCGAATCCGATTTCTCGACCCCTTCCTCATTCCTTCCTAACTATCAACCCCGTACACCGCCTTCTCCGGAGACAGCTATAACGAAAGCACTCAAATCACCTTCTCGACGCAGGCCTGCAGAACCACACTCTCGTACGCAGCAGAAGCTATGGCTTCAACGAACTGCCACACTCTCAACCTCACCATCGGAGACCTCAATGGGACCCATGACACCAGCTGTAGTTCCTCAGGTGGTTGATTCAAATGCCGCGCATACTCGACTAGCTCTCGATCCCCACCGTGCAGCCACCGCCGCTGGTGGATTCGCAGGCGGCCCTTCAACAGAAGGAGAGTCTAAGAGGATAAAGAAGGTGTACGAGCGACTCGCCAGTGAGTTTTCAGTCATGCATCGTTTCCGAAATCCAGTCGTAGATAGCCTAAATCGAATGTACGACATGACCAAGCCTCCTGCCGGACAGGATGGAACATCTCAACCAAGCGCTTCTTCTAACCCTGGCCATTTGAACACAACTGATATCAATCACGACTCTCCTTTACACGCACGCAATGGCAGCCATTCATCAAATATCAATACCTCAAAGCCTGGGAAACAAGGCTCGGTACGGTTCAAAGATCATGAAGAAGCTTATAATGATGATTCAGATGACCTTAATGATCAAAGCAATGATATCTCATCGCGTTCTGGCTATCACCTTACGGAGGAAGAGCTATTAGTCCGTCGTATGTGGAATAGCCTTGAAGTTGCTGCCCCAGGAGACTAAATGGTACTGTTTAAGGGGATTATTTCATACTGTTTGTGTACGACTATCTTCAGCCCATATATTGGCTGCATTTATTAACATTTATTAAGTTAGCCAGCTTATTAGCCGTTAATGATAACATCTAAGCCCTTGATATAAATATAGGAATTCCCACAGTATCATAAATATTTATTTCGAAAGCCAGTTATGGACCGTCCAAATGATTTTTCTATAAAACATACGACTGAACTGTAACTCGACAATATCATGGTGCGTCTATCAAATCAATCGACAAGAAACGGTAAGAGAGTGGTGAAGATTCAAATATCCTACCATATAGGTTATTAATCAAAGAACATTATTAAATGATATAAGCCAGGCAATGTTGAGTGTTGGACGGTTGGAGAAATATTTCAATTCAAAGCCGAGATTAACCCGATGCCTTGTAGGAAGTCGAATTAGAAGGGCAAAAGAGTAAGATATCAAACGTTTTGGGCATGAGGTGTTCCACCGCCTCGTGCAGTTGCACCTCTATGTCGAACTCTACCGCGGTCCCGGTCTGAGTGCCGTTTCTTATCTTTGCCATCCGTTTGGGCAGGTGTTCGTCTCTGAGATTGTGAGTGCCCAGCCTGGTTATTTACTTCTGTCCCCGCTGATTGGGCAGCCTCTGCACCAACGGATCTAGAAACGGACCCTTCAACCACTCGGGTAGTATTTGAGCGAGATTGTCCCCCTCTTCCTCGTCCCCTTCCACCCCTGCTAGAATTCCCCCTTCTGCTTCTTGCCTTTTCACTTTCCATCTTTGCCCTGGCTGCTGCAGCTTGCTCCTCTTGCATCACGCGCTTACTCTCTTGGTCCCACCATTCCTGGAACTCCTGCTCGATCTGGATGTCATGCAGGTTATGTTTTGCGGTTGCTGCTTCGTGTATCTCATCCTTTTCAGTCTGTTGTTGAAGTAGAATTGTTGCAAGAGATATTTGGGACGTTCCTAGACCAGTGGAGGCGGAGGGTGATGTGGAGGACTTGGTATTGAGGGCCGCCGGTTTAGGTGCTTGAGTGCGAGGAGGTGTTTTTGGATAAGTGGGTTTCATAAGCGGGGATGATGAGCCAGGAGTTGTGCTTGACCCTGCTACTGTCTGGCGCAGGGTAAGTGGTGCTTTTGGTGTGGCGGAGCGTGTTGTATTTGAGGACGATATATCGGCATCGGCTTTTGTTGGCTTGAGGTTAGGCGACCGGGGAATTTGCCAGATAGGGGTATTGCTAACAGCACTGGATTGTTCCTGTTCAGCAGCCATCTGCTGTTGTTTAAGCTTCTTGCGTTCCTTCTGGGACAGCTTTGGGGAGAAATTCCGCGTTGCTTCTGCCTCAGGGCGAGAGAATCCTTCAATACGATACGGAGGTGTGCTGGGGCTACTTGATTCTGCTATGATATCTCTGAGACCAGCACAGATTTTTGTTGGAGTGATCGAAGACCAAGGGGCTTTCGGCGGCGGAGAATTCGGAGTAGTGCTATTGTTGAAGGTACCAGCAGATGGAGGCTGGGGTATATCCTTGACTTTGGACATAGCTCTGGGTGGCTGAAGAGTAGTATATGAGGACTTTGTGGAAAGGTGGGGGAAAGTAGCAGGGCCTAAATCCAGACCTAGGCCAGGTCCCGAGCCGGGGGTTGCGGGTTGGGGTTGGCTTCGTGGTGAGCCGCGTGAACTTCCTGCTGGCGTCGGCTTTAGACTATCTCCACGGCGATTATCGGCGTGGAGTGATGGCTCGTCATCCATTTGGAATATTAGATCACCAACTGATCTTTTCGGAACAAGTGTAGGACTTGCCTCAATGGGTGGTTTATCCGACGATGGTGTGACGATACCTACTTGTTTCCCTTTCCGTGACAACGGAAACATGGATGGCTTATCTCTTTCGAGACTTCCAGGTCGAAGCATTGTGTCGCGAACCTCATCTTCATGTAAATGAGAACGAAGCTTCATTGCATCGACGCGGCAGTTTTTATCTTGTTCAATAAGTGGGATAATCTCTGGATAGCGCTCGGCTAGGAAGGACTCAGAGTTACGACCACGCGAGATGGGTTGAGAGGTAAGCTGCTTGTCCTGGCAGATTCGGTCGAGTTCCCAACGCAAGTCCGGATCGAGCTCATCCAGTAATCTGTTTTCAAGCGTAATCTCAAGGTTAAGGCAAATGAACTCTAATGCTGCTCGTTTGAATTCCTTCACAGAGCACGGCATCACAGCGTTAAGAAGTTGACATACGTTTTGTATGGTAACGAACGTACTTAGCCTCCGCTGACATATTTGCGCCAATCGGTCAATCATCAACTCGTTTGCAACGCTCAGCACGTCAATGACAATATCCATGAATGTATCAGCGTTGGAAACATGCACATCGTCAAACAACTCTTCATCGACGTCTGAGTATATATATCGCATGACGAAATCCCATACACTGGGTTCCACATGAGATAAATCAACGCGTATAGGCTCAGGGACCTCACGTTCCGAGCCAGAAGCTCTCGCGTGTAACCAACGGCCACCTGCTCGGCCCCTGAAAAGACCGTCAAAGAATGTGCATCGGCTGTAGAGTATGTGGCTGTGAGCCTTTACCTCTGCGTCTCCGCTGAGCTCAACCAGTACGTCAGCTGTGTCAAAGAAGGAGGTGTCTTGTATGGCGGTGGCCATGTCATTATGTAGGGTTGTTGCTGGTTGGGTCATTATCCTCGCTGCACGTTCCAGGCCGGACATGTCCAGTGCTGCCGCTAGTTTGAGTACCTCAATGCGTGTCTGCCTGTATAAGGCTGCATTGGCCAAGGTTGCATCTGTCTGCTTATCATTCCGATTCCTGAGCCAGACATCATATAACCTGTCTGTATACAAGTATACTGCTAAGTTAAAAAGCGCCAGGAACGAGGTATTGGAGAATAGGAGATGCACTTGTCCTGCCTTATCGTACTCGATTGACATAATCCCTTGAAGACAGAAGTAGTATTCCTTCCGGAACGTGGAGAGAGCGTTACGAAGGATATGGCTGCGAGATGATAGCATGAACTCATGTACGGGGATGCGGGTATCACTTAGGGAAGTGGATAACCAGGCAATCGATGGGCTGGAGAGAGATGCTGAAGCCCGTTGGGTATCAAGTAAGGAGGCCATCTCCTTTTCAACGTCAATATCGATAACCTCATCCGTCTCTTTGTTTCCAGGAAGAGATCTTGGCTTGCGAATGTCAATTCTCCCTTGTCCTTCATTGGTAAGCTCTACCATCTCTTCGAAGGGCATCAATGGTAGAATATCAGCCCGTAATCTGGGCTCGTCGACCACGACGCTTCGTCTTGCCACGTCGCAGGTACGCTGTATAATAGCATAAGCACCAAAAGCATTGCTACGAACTCCCACAGCACGAGATATGTTAGGGACTCGAACAAATTTATACTCCTTGCCGGCTGAGACACCTGCAACGGTGGGTTTAATACCCGCTCTTCGCTCTTTCAACCAGGCTGTGCCAGATTGGGTGCAGATGATTATGGAACCATCCTGTCCGACATCCACGTCGCAAACAGCCATGTGACTCTTCTTAACTGCCCAGGTACGAGTAGGATGCGGAAGAGAGTTGCGAATCTTTGCAGGATTAGTGGTTGACATTGAGGCTGAAGTTGACACTTGTCTGCCGCCATCTTTACCATCTCTCTCTCTTTCTTCTTCACGTCGTCCAGGGACAGAAACCGTAAAGACTTCGCCTACATTCGAGAGAGCACAGATGGTGTTTCCACCTGCGCGTATCTTCGTCACATAGCTCTCTCCGGCACCATATCGCGTAGCCATGAAACTACTGCGGATGAAGCTGGATACCGACCCGGTCAGCGGGAAGATGAGCTTTGAGTATCCATAATGCGTAAACACCCAGACCTCATGGTTTTCCAGTAAAACAACCGTAGCTCGCTCAATAGCACAAGCAGAGGAGATAGACACACTGAACAGGGAAGCTCCCACTTTACGAGGTATAGGTTGTGAAGTGAGAGACCTAGCATCAGCATCCATGAGGCCAAGCTGACCATCGTTGCGTCCAAAGGTGTACAGGGCAGATGACGTGAAGACAACGGAATGGATAGAAGAGGCAGCTGCGCCGAGAATGCGGTCTCGTTTAAATGGGTTAAAAATCTGGCGGGGAGAGAGTTGAGTGGGAATATCGTTGGGTGAGCTTGCAGTAGGCTTAGTCTTCGGCAACGTGTAGCCTAGCTGGCCATATTTGTTGCTTCCCCAAGTAAAGACCTCGCCCTGGTCTGAGATGGCGATAGTGTGGTCTAGACCGAGAGCAACGGCGGTGATGCGTTTGCCAGTTATAGCACCGGAGTCCACACATACTGGGCTGAAAGACGTTCCCTCATGCCCAGTCCCGAGCCTTCCACCAGGACCAAAGCCACACATGTACAGGTTACTGCATGGATCTGTAGTGAGGATGGCAGTGTGTAGCTTGGACATGACCACGTCCTGCACGATGAGAGGTGTAGACCGAATAAGGAACGGGATCTCCTCGGGTGTTTCAGAGTCGAGTGAATTTTCATATTTCTCCTCGTAAAACCGATGTATCAAGACATCTGAACGAGGCAAGGTGATACGCTCAGGGAATTGTCGATCATCACTGTCCCCCACACCCAGCGAGAGGTTCTTGTTGCTTCCAAAAGTGAACAGCTCGTCACCATCCAGGTTAACTCGTGGGGCAACAGATCTGGCGTTGCCATACTGCTCTCCTCCAACTTCATCTTCTGCCTCGAGATTTTCTTCATCGTCACTATCGTCCTGTGCCTTTTTTGTGTCCACCGGGGTATCGTATATAACACTAGAATGGAAGACTTCAAATGGACTGTTCCCCTCTCTGTCTTTGATCTTGACGAGCCCACCACTACCTTCTCTATGTAGTATTGCCTGTGCAATAGAAATGTTTCCAGCGTAGAGGGCTCTGTGCAAGCATGTCCACCCACTCTCGGCATCTTGCACGTATATATCCAAAAAGGGCCCCGGAATCGCCAACAAAGCAGATGCAAACCCATATGCGCTCTCCTTATCGGAGGAGGCAATGAGATGCATCAGAGTCCGGCCATGCTTATCTCTGGCATTGATATCATTCCGTGTCAGCGTCGTATTGGACAAGGCCTGCCTGTCGGCCGGGGAGAAGGAAAACGAAATGGACGACTTCCGGCGGTGCTTGGAGAAGGCTGTTGGCGAGCCATAGGAAAGAGACGAGGCGCCTATCACCGTGGAGGAGCTTTTATATACATTGTTGGTGTTGCTGCTGCTGGCGTTGGTGCCGGGAGGTGCAGCCGCGGTGGTGAACGTGGCGCTGGCCAGGAGGCGAGAGAAAGCGTCAACATCGTCCCGGAGAAAGAAGTGAAGCAGTTGCCAGCTCATGTGCCGCAGCGAGAGGGCTGCCGTGTGAGCCCTGGCTGGCTTGTCTGCCTGTATATCTCCTCCTCTACTGCGTGGTCTGTATAGCTGGTTATCGCGGTCGATGATCTCGGTGATGTGGCTCGTTCGGGTTGTCGGGAGCTATCTGGGGTCCCAGCTCAAGTCACTCTGCCAACTCTGCAGTCTTGACAGCGGTATCAACGACGATGTAAATTGGTGATGGAGAACAAGATGACGACGACGACGACGGCGAAGATGAAGATGAAGACGAAGATAACGATGAGCCGACGAAGCGCGAAGTGGGATGTCCTCCCTTCTTGGGGCCTCCGGACGAAGCTCAGAGGTCGCAGGCCAAGCTCACGGACCAATCAAAGGCCGCAGAACCCCGCGAGCGCACGAACGTGGTTTGATTATGTCATCTCCAGCCAGTGAGCATCGCTCGTTAAAGCTTTAGTGAAAGCTTCCGTTAAAGGGCTTAAGTAAGTTAGTTAAGGACCCCCGGAGTTTAGTTAAAGAGACGCCCGGAGCTAGTTAAAGCGCCCCCGCTAAGCCCTCGCAAAGTCTCCGCTAAAGGTCCTCAGTTCAAGCCCCAAGCCCCGTCACAGGGTTGCGGCCCTGATAAGGTCAGCGTCTCTCGTTCCGCATCACCAGGACGAAAGGCTCGCCAAGTGACTCGCCACGGCTGACTGGCTGCTGCGACTCGTCTAGACGTCGGTATCCGCGCCGTCACCCTCGATCGACATGGGACATCAACGTCGACGTCAACAGGCAGCAAGGGGCAAGATGTGATGTGTACGAAGCATTCTCATGCGGTGTGTGGAGAGGAACAAGGGCGGTTTGTTCTACATGACTGGTGACCCCCCCCCCTGCTTGTAGGCCCGGTCAGTTATGACTCTTATCCGGTCTCTTCCCTGTCTCTTTTCTTGTTCACTTTGGCCCTTTGACTGCCTTTCTTCTGCTCCATCTCCATGATCACGCTGATCGAGGAGAAAAATCGATCAGTAATGTACAGTACAGAACAATACCGAAGGCCGATAAATTACACACAAAGCAGGGGTCTTTTTACACCAGTAGGAAACGAGGCCGCCTGGCTGGGCGGCGTGAATTGTTAGTCAGCATGTATATTTCGTATGTATGAATGATACGGTACGATACGGTGAGGCTCTGCTGCCGCCGCAGCAGCAGTGAGGAGACGCCAGAACACACACAAGTAGCAGGGATGGGATTTCATGCAGCCATCACGGTGAAAGGAGGCGGTGAATGTCGACAGTAATGGGCACCCTTTACTCTGTAGTCTTTGTGATATCCTGACAACAGCATTATTATTGTAACAAAGCAGTAGAAAAAGCAGGGCGAAAAGCACGCCAATAATATAATACAGAGCAGCGAAAAGATACCGCTGAGTCAGCTATCGTCCCGGGGGAGGCGCCAGGTCATGTGTTCGCCCGATTCGGTCATTTCAACCTCCATCGCTCGACTTCATCGACGTCAACTCCGTCTTCTTCCTCGCCGCTGGCTCTCATCTTCATCTTTATATCTGCACCTGCTCGCCCGGCTGCGCAGAGACGCTTGTGGTGGTGCTGGATTCTTCACCTCTCTTGTGTCTGCATAGCCTGCCAAGCGCATCTACTCTCGGTTTTAGTGTGGCCCATCCCTGTGGAGGAAGCTCCCCGGCGGTACCAAGCTCTCCCCGTCAAAACCGCCAGCAACCAACGGCAGCATCCAGCACACAGCCAACCTGCATCAAACAAACCACGTCTGCGGCGTTTCGTTCTTCTCTTCTGCCGGTTTCTCGTTTCTTCTTCTTCAGTCGCTTCTGCCTAGCCAGAGATTCTTGCTGCCTTTTTCCCGCTGCGGAATCCCCTAGTCACCACCCAGTTCTAGAACCTAGCATCCACCCCCCAAAAAGCATGGTCGTCAGAGGCACCATCGCATCTGCCTGTCCCGAGCCAGCTCAATAACCACCTCGATTTCTTCTCTTCCCTTTACGTCTCTTTTTCTTCTCCTGCTGCTCCTCTTCCCTCCTCCTTCTACGTCTCCTTCAACAGGAACAAAAAAAGCTTTCAGGGTGCTTAGGCTATGTTATCATGGCCTGTGATTCATCCCCTTCCAACGCCTTCTTTGCTCCCTCTGCTGGAAAGTAGATAGACACCGCTACTACCACTACTACGACAACGACGACAGTCATCCTCAACCAAACACCAACAACCAACAACGCCATCGGTCCGGAGAGGCTGTCGATAATGCATCAACGACCGCGGCCGTTACCCCGGCCGGCCTCGGAGGCTCCTAATTCTCCCATACCGGCAGACGGGAGACCGCTCTCAGACAAACAGGTCCAAGACCAGATCGCAAAGCTGAACCAGATCATCCAGGTATGTTGGTAGAACAGCAGAGACAGAACTAGAAGCTGGAGCAAGTGAAAATATATGCTAATGGGTGTTGTGTAGAACTACCATACCAAGGCCGCGCTGATTATTCTTCATTCGAGGGCCGTTTTACGGCCGATATACCGAGAGGGTGTTAAGAAAGTAAATAAATGGGTACTTACAGAGCCTCACTCTTTGGTTTTTGTTATATATATCTATCTTTCTGTTGTTCTAGGATGCTAACTGCCGCAGTTCAATGTCGAGGTCGATGACACAGATACCCTGCGAGAAGATCTCACCCAATGGCGGAACTGTACCGCTACCGATAAACGGCCCGAGCCGCTCATCATCGAAACCTTTCTCGACGGCTCTCAGCTCCAGAAGCACGAAGAACTCGTCATTCTAGATGACCATGGCAAGCGATGGGATGTCTTTGACGCTCTCTCCGATACCCCTGGAGGGCCACCGGAGAAGAAACGCGGCACAAGGAATGAGGTCATCCTGGAAAGATGGGTTATCGAGTTGGGTCCTTCCAGCTCTTCTGGTCTACCAGGAGACATGACGCATATCTTACCAACAACATACAAGAAGTGCATCATTACCTTTCGCTCCTTGTTCGCTTACTCCAAATTCCTGCCTGCTTGGAAGTTCATGAAACGCCAGTCGAAAGTTGCCTCCCATCCAGCTTTGCGGCTACAGCATCGCATAATACCAGCAAGCAAAAGCCAGTACGGCAGCCGTTCGGATCCCTTGGCTATCCCTCTGTGCGGCAGCTCAAGCGATGAACCGGACACATATTCCTTCGGTGTCACTGAATCCCCGGCAGGACCACTTTCGATTCGTGTGACTTATCGGATTAACTGTGAATTTCGTGTCGATGATGCTGAGTCCATATTCAGCTCGCGGTTTATGGGGGTGGATGATGATCTATTCCGTCCCTCTCTGCCATCGGCGAATGACCGTGAAGAGCAAGTTCGAGCCCAAAATGTAGATATCGGCTCTTTGCCGGCCAAGCATAGGGCCTCGAACAATCCGGACCTCAGCCAAGCATATGGCAGCATGTCGACCTTCCATCGTGCCGATCCAAGCATCAAGGGAAGTCCCATATCTGCCCTCCGTGCGGCTAGGGATTTAGTTGGTGGCTCGCCTTCTCCTCCAACACAAATGCCTTCACCCAAGCTTGGTCATGCACGGGTTGCTTCACTTTCTGGCGAAGATGGACATTCACTACAACGCAGGCCGTCAGTCTCCTACCAACCATTCAAGGCACCACCCCTCTCGGCTTCTCCTGGTCCCAGCGCTCCTCGTAGCCCATCAACCAGGGAGCCCTTAAATATAAGCGTCAACCCAACCCAGAATGTCCCAGGGGCCGCTCCATCTCCCAGGAGAATACCGAACTCATCCACCCGCCCTCTCTCAGCGCATGTTTTGCCTGACCAAGCTGTCTTCTCCTCAATGTCTGCTTCTCCAAAGCAAGCACCTATCTCAAAGTATAGCAGTTCGTTCAGCCACAGACGTGGCCGCCTCTCTACCGGCGGAGGAAGCAAGACCGAAGAAGACAATAACTCGAGTGGAAAAGCAAGCATTAGTTCATCGTCAGCGATGGCAACAGGACAGCGAGACTCGACCTCTGGTGTTTTCCCTGTGGTCGATACGGATGAAGACAACATCTCTGAGTTTCTCAAGATGCTGGACCAGCGGAAGGATTTGCTATCCAACGGTCCCGATGGTTCGACTTTCGATCCGGCATCGAGCAGAAGGACCACCACAGCAACACTATCTAGGTTCCAGAAGATGAAGGACGCTAATACCGCCTTGTCAGATTCTATGACTTCATCTCTCTTACTACATCGGTCAACTGCCTCCTCATCTAGCAAACACCTCCCTCCAGCCGCAACGAGCAACCCGACAGCCACGGCTGCAGCAAACTCGCTACCTAGTGGCATCTCAGGTTCCATATCATCTTCTCCGGGCAAAGCTATCTCCCCGCATACACCACATACCCCAGCTGTTCCATCTAGGCTGAGCTCAAACAGCGTGATCGAGTATCCCAGTCCCGACGAACCGGGCCATATAATTACCACAAATACTCGCTCTCGTCGCGCTCCTCGTCATGAATCACCTCTGGGAGAAACCTCTGAGCCTGACCAAGAATCGGAATCAGGGCCACAATCCCAAACAACTACTACAGCCAATGCGATTGATATACCACTGCCTGCTTCTCCACATAGCCGACATCACCGGGGAGCATTCATTTCTAGTTTCCGCCGCTCCAGTTCTGCTGCCCAGCGTCGAACTAGTACAGCAAACTCAAACAACACGGCAACAGGAGACGAAGATGTTCCTGACTTCTTACCCTTCCCGACAACTACCAGAAGTATCAGTCTGGGAGCGCAAGACAGATCACCGCCATCTATTAGCGAGTTGCTGCAGTCTGCCAGTCCGGATGCAGAGAACCACCCTGCAGTCTCATCCCCGGTCGACAGACGCCAAACGGAAAGCCCTCAAGCTCTTGATGCAGAGAATACAAAAGAGAGAACAGCATCGCCTTACCAGCCTCGCCTTACTCCTCAACCACTTGACCGAGAACCACAGGCACATCCCTCACATACACATGCACGGCGAGCCAGCGCAAGAAGGTTCAGCACCGCCCGTTCACCATGGAGCAATGCAAACCCTTCATTGAGCCCCAACCCTCACGGTAATGGAATTATGGACGAAGACGAACCACTATTATTCACTATGTCGGATTTTGGAACGGGAATCAGCCACCGCACAACTACCCATGAATCAAGACGAGATCACGACAGACGTCGGGATCGCGAGAATAATCGAGAAAGTGATGGCGGCGGCTCTGGTTCTGGTGGTGGGAACCCCTGCTCGTTTCACCCTTGGGATTAATTTGGTTCTTTTTTTGTTTTTTCTATACCCATCTACCCCGTCTGTCCTACACTCCGTTGCACATGGCGGTTTAAGTGGTTCTAGTTCTACGTTGATACGTGATCATGTTCTTACCCCGTTCTTGTTCTTGTTCTGACGGAGAGTCTTGTCTTTTTGTTCAGGTCCACAGTGGTTTTTGTGGTTGGACGCTGGCGGTGTCCCTACCATATTGCCCATGCCCATGCCCATGCCCATCTGCATCTACATCCCTAAGCCCACACAAATAGCACTAGCTGCTGTCTCCGTGTTAGCACTCTTACTCGTCACCATCTCGCTGCCACTATACATTATGCTCGCCTCATTTGCTGCTTTAAGTGGTAATGCTCACTCGTTCTCGCTCCCTTCCCCTACCATCCGGATGCAAACCACTTATGAATAAGTTGGCTTGTCATCTCCATTCCTACTCTCAGCAGCCTCTTTTTATTTATTTTTATCCTTTGCATTGCCCTCATATTTATTTGTTGGGTACATCGGTACTACGTGGCGCGGTGCCTTTGACAGGTTTGGTCCTCTAATCCTCTATTAACCCTGCCCTTCTTATTCTTTCGCATATCATCTACCAACGTTTTCCTTTTTTTTTTTTTTTCTTGGAAAGAATCATGCCATATATCTCACATCTATTCTGCTCGAATAAGCACAGCAACCTCTTTTTTATTTCTTTTCCTTGAACTACAGTTTGGCACATTGGTTTGTTAGTTGGATTGGTATCAATTGTTTGTTTTGTTTTTTTTGGTTATTGCGTTGTTTAAATAGTTACCGTGGTTCACCGGCCGGTTGATTGGGCTTCGGTTCGGCTTCGGGCGTTGGTGCTGCTGTTTTTTTTTTTGTCTTCGTTTTATCATAGACATCACGATTCGATTCGACTTCATAACACATATTAGGCTGCTAGGGCAAAGAGAATGGACATACAGGGATAAATGGGATCGGGTACTATGTGATATATTCAACACGCACTGTGTATAACGAGATCTCCATAGTAGCATACTATCACAGTTTTTTATTATACGTTAGTTATTACCTGCCATTCACTAACATTGATATAACTATAGAAAGGTCCCAAATATTTTTTGAACAGGCAATCAGAACATTTCAATCCGCCTGCTAGTTGTTGGCTTTAAACTGACTTTCATCATCATGACAAGAACGAAATCCTTCAGCCAGGTCCTATTTTGATTGGTGATCCTTCATGAAGACCAAACAATTATCGAGGCATGAAATACGGGGTAATCGTCAGTTCTTTCTGGCCGCCGCGATGGGCAATCAAGTGTATTCATTCAACACTTGAGGCCACCAGAAGAGATGAGATTTTTCGGTCAGCAACTGGCGGCAGGCCTTGTTGGGCTTGCTGTCTTCTCGATAGATACCCTGGCGACTCAGAGCCAACCCAGTGCAATATCAGACTATTGCGTCCAGGCAGTACGTCTTCTCTCTACGACAATCATGCTGTTTTATTGTAGTATCAGTTAATTAATGACTTCAAACAGTGCAAAGCTTTGACAACCAAGCTTGCAAACCAGGTCAGCCTGCCGAATTCCACCGTTTATGACGAGGAAAAGTCGCAGTTCTGGTCTGCTCAGCAATCCGAAACATCTCCGGCATGTTTCTTCCGTCCTAGAAACTCACAGGATGTCGCTGCTGCTATCAAAATCTGCCGCCGTACCGGGTGCCCCTTTGCAGCAAAATCGGGGGGCCATGCTGCTATGGCGGGTGCTTCAAACATTGCCGGTGGTCTTACCATCGACTTTGCCTCCCTCAAGAGCATTATTGTGAGCAAAGATAGACGTACTATCTCCCTGGGTGCTGGTAATACATGGCTTGGCGTCTATTCGCAGCTCCAGAAAGAAGATCTGGTAGTTGTTGGCGGCAGGGTGGCTGATATTGGTGTCGGCGGCCTGACACTTGGAGGAGGTATCTCTTTCTTCAGCAACCTATACGGATGGGCAGCGGACAATGTTCGAAGTTTCGAAGTTGTCACGGCTTCTGGCGAGATTGTTCATGCAAGCTCCCATCAGCATTCTGATCTATATTGGGCCCTCAGAGGTGGTGGCAACAACTTCGGCCTGGTCACCAAGTTCGAGGTCTTTTCACACCCTTTAAGACGGGGAGAGATGTGGGGAGGGAACCTGGTATACCCGGGGGCTCAGAATGCGAGTATATTCCGGCATTTGGCTGAATATACCAGACACGGTGCAGAACAGGATCCCAAGTCTGCGTTGATAGTGAATGTTGTATACATCCAGCAGTTCGATCAGTATATTTGCGTAGCACAGGTGGAATATGCTGAGCCTATGAAGTACAACAACACCCATCCTGCGGTTTTTGATAGGATATTTTCTGAACCAGGCCGGGTTATGGACACAGTAAAGTCTTCTACCCTGGCACAGATTGCAACGGATTTCAACGATGCCAATCCCAACGGCCTGAGGGAGAGTTACTGGACAGCAACGATTGAGGCGGACGCGGAGCTTCTCTCGGACCTCCTAGAACTTTGGGTCAAAGCTATTGACCCTCTACGAAAGAAGGTCAAGGGGTATCTACCAGTATATTCACTGGAACCGATTGGCACCCCGATGCTCAAACCAATGGCCAGACGGGGCGGCAATGCATTAGGTCTAGATGCTACAAAACCCATTATCATCATGAATCCCAGTGCTAGATGGGAGAACGCAAAAGACGATAAAGTTGTCATTGACGCATACGTTAGCTGGCTTGAGAAAGCAAAAGCGAAGGCGGAAGAACGGGGACTCTGGAATGACTTTGTTTATATGAATTATGCCAGTGTCAAGCAAGATCCTATTCGAAGCTACGGAAAGGCCAATATCGAACGGCTTCACAAAGTGGCAAAGAAATATGATCCCGAAGGCATCTTTCAACGTCTGCAACCTGGGTACTTCAAACTCTGAGCGTGGCGATCCTCTAAGAACACTTTTTTATTTTTGATAATATCTAGATACATGGATAGTTTTGGCTTTGGTAAACATATAGGTTTGACGGCATAGTACCCAGTATATACCATACATTTTTCTTTCCCGTATGAACTACAAGGCACGAGCTGCCTGTAACCATTGCTCAATGCCAAAGAGAGCTCTGCGTGGTAGGTCCTTGTACTTGTCCTGATCATAAGTGTCCAGGATATTCTGACGCAGACGCTTGGCCCTGATGATGGCAATTTTCTTTGGCTGCTGTGCGTTTTCCTTCTTCATAAAATTGCCCACCTCCTTTTCAAGGTTTGCACGCTTTTGGCGTAATTCCTCACCATCCGCTTCCTCGGCAACACAGAGCTTGCATTGGCATTTAAAGCCCCATGTTCGCTCAATAGTTGCTACCCTGCTGCTGTAATCACTGTTCTCATCGTAGCAATGAGTGAGTTCCTCGCCGGCTAAAATTCGACGAGTAGCACGAAGGATAATCAGGTCACCGATAAAGTCTTTCTTGGTATTTGCGACACAAGAATGATTTATGTATGATGCTCGAGACCAGAGCCCGGTACTAGCGTTGGTGACATCTTCATCTTCGGTCTGTTTGCCAGGTCCAAAGGCGTTGCGCTGGACGATATCGTGTAGTTGGAAAGTATCCAGGACAGGTTGACCGTCGATTTCGCGAAGCTTGTTACCCAGTCCTTCATACTCTCCACAGAGAGCCAACACGCGTTCCACTTGGGAAGGGTTGTTCATTAGTTTTTGTACTATAGCTTTGTGTAGGCCAGACGGGAACACTCTGATTTTAGCATTGTCTCGCATATCAATGGTCAGACACGACATTGCCTCCGGGTCATGGCTCCAGACGACGCAAAACGCCTTCTCGTACATGATCGTTTCGTTAGGCTCTATATCACGCGTGGCAAAGAGCCCACGTCCAGCTCCCGGACTCTCCTTGATTTCAGTGAATCCATAGTAGCTTGCGACATCTGCTCGGCCCTGCAATTTTGAAAGGCTGGATGCCACTTTATTGAGATCATATATGCCTGATTCCTTCTCTTGGGCTCTCAGTTTTATTCGTTTCAGGTTAATCTTGACCAGTCGATCATCCGGCTGGAGTTTCTCCTGTTCCTCAAAGAAGCCTTTGGCTGCCTCAAAATCACCAAGGCTGTATGCTGCACTGCCGGCACGAGAATACGCCTTTGCATCAAGGGCCTTCTGTTCCTCTTCAGTTCCATGTGTGAGAGAGGCGAATGCATCAGATATTGCCTCGTCGTAACGCTGCAGGAGAAGGTTGACGTAAGAACGGTTTCGATAGATATCCTTACGCAGTGTACTATCGTCATCTTTTGGAATCGATTTTAAACCATCAGAGTAGCAGGCATGGGCCCTCCAGTATGCTTTCTTCCCGAGAGCAGCATTTCCTTCTTCCTTACACTGGGTAGCCGACTTAGAGGCAGTGGATGCCGAGCCCTTGTCACCTGTGTTATTCCGCCATGAGGATGGGTTATCACTGTAAGTTGTAATAACCATATCTGAGGGGTGGTCGACGCGAATCACAGATTCATGATTGGTATTCAGGGTATAATAAGGCTCCTTGATGAAGAATGCCGAGGCGGAGTCTAACATATCTTCTCCACTCCTTGTGTTGTGGAGGGATAGCTCAAGCCTGTCTGCGTCGTCCGAGCCTGCTTCCTGCACGATAGTCCAACTAGACGATCGTAGCTTGACCACCGGGGAGATACGGCGGAGAGAGAGCACTCGGCCGCGATGGTGCGTTTCCATACGAAGGTCTGATATCTTGATGGGCTCTAGATCTGCTAAGCTGGCTGTGCAGGGCAGATATTGGCACCCAACTGCATATGCTGGCACAGTATCCTCGCTCTTGTCCTTTGGCAGTGTACCCATATCTAAAGCTGCCGCCGCAAAGTCATCCATGACGGACTTGCCAACGGCTTGCTGGACCAGGGACTTAGTGTCATGGGCCTCTCGAGGCTGGCCAGCTTGCCCCTGGCGTTTCTGGACATGTTCCTGGGCCGTCTTTTGTATCCGCTGCGTCTCCGCCGGCGTCATGAAAAGAGTAGCGCGGGACGCCATGGCTGGTTGGGATTGGCTGTGCCTTTAATAGAGTCCTGATATATGGCCAAGCTTGCAGTTACTCGGGCTGTCACCCTGCCAGATTTCTCTATGGTGAAGCAATCGCCGGGGACAGTTGATATGGTTACTCGCCCTGGGTTGGTTGGTTTGCTTGTTGTCTTGAGGAACCGCAACCGCAACGGTTGGAATTTATCTAGTTGTGTGATCATATGAGGCTTGGCATCCCGTGCGACTCCGCTAGTTAGCCAGCAAAGCATTTTGCCTTGGAAATAAAACATGTATAAAAACAGGGGGGAGAGAGAGAGAGAGAGAAAGAGAGAGAGGGGAAGTAATCTCTTGTTATATGGTTTTCTATAGCTCGGTCAATCGTTATCAGTTATTGAGAATGACAGTTCAATAAGTATACACATCATCACTATGCATGTCAACAAGGCCGCAATAACGACGAAACAAACGGTAATCATACTATCTACTACTCGGAGCCAACGCAGTGAGCCGGAGGTTGCACAAAAGCTCAGTATTCTAAGTATATAAACGGAATTCCTTCGCGTGGCTCGAGACGGTTAGGATTGAAAACCTTGGGCACGATGTTAAGCACCAACCCCAGATACTCATCAAGCATGATTTCACACTCGTCTATGGGCAATACCAGTGTACAGCCAGCGTAGAGGATATTCGACATTTCGCCCACTTGGGGGTTCCATACATGAAAGTCTTCACTTTGGATTTCTGCAGAACGGACTCTTTGTACTGAGGACAACGGGGATATAGATTCCATATCCCAAAGGGTGTAGGCTTAGCAGCTAAAAATCAGCCATTAGGTATGAATGATCGATATTTCCTGGCCTGGGGGGATTCAAATCGGGGACAAAGACTGATAATCCCGACCTCCCATCAAGCACTATTGGTTCGGCCGGAGGAACGTACCGGCCGTGGATGCAGTACTCATCATCACCGCCTAGGCTTCCCGGGGTATATCATGGGTCGTTTGGATGCTAGGATGTCCTCCGGAACTCGGGTAGAGTTATAAGTAGAAGTCCTTGATATCCTCAATCTAACTTGAGTAGGCTATACGTTAGTTCCCGGGTTTCGAGGTATATCCAGTGACACCTTAAGCACAGCTACTACTCCGTACTCCAAATGCCCCCGGATTATCAAGCTGCCGCCTCCTTGCAGGACGGCTGAGATTATGCGTGTCTTCTCTCATCCTTCGCTCTGTTGTTCGTCTTTTTGTCTTTTGATGTCTTTTGTGTATTACGTCATTACAGCGTTGCTTAGTCATGAATAAGCTTAGTAATCCGTTCGACCGAAAGCGGCAGTCCAAACGTCGAGATCAAAATTTCGATATATCAAAGACTCTCGAAGGAAGACGTCAAGTTGCGAGAGACGGACGAAACGACGTTCAGCTGCGTGGACGCCTGGCTTGCATCCGACTGAGACGCTGATCAAGTCAGTCATAACATGTTCTCGGACAGTCGGTCGTTGTCTGCGACCGAGGGCGTCAAATGCAAGGGGAGACGCTAGCTTGCTTCGTCAGTTCATTGTCATCCTTTAGTTATAACATCCCAGCAAACAGCTGCAGGTTATTTGCTGCCATTTTCCTGTATGGGCGCCTTTGCGTGGAAATCGGAAATCGTCGTTCCGGCTTGGCTGAGTTCCTCCAAACAGATCGATCCTTAGCTGATCCTGATAACTCTTGTGGTGTCCAGCTGGCCTGAAAATGATATCCAAATGAACCCTGGACCCGGTGTACCCTGGCTAACCCGTACAAGTATCGATTATTATTGAGTACAGCTTTGGCTCCCCAAATAATTTTTTGTCCCTCAGCTTCTGGGGCCATGCATCACCTGCATGTCCGCCAATCGCTGTTTCCACAGAATGCAGATCCGTGAAGCTCGACCTCTGAGTCGCAGAGTAGCTCAAGACTGAAGACTTCTCGAGCAGATGGTCCTCGGCCTTTCGACTTACCGCCATAGACAGTCCGATCAATTATCCTCTTGCCTTTGCAGTTCAAAGAACACAGGTATCTGCAAAGTGCGGAGTACAGAGCATGTACTTAACAGCTTGGTTTTTTTGTGAGACAAGCTTCGCGGTACACTGCGCCAGATAGTTCGCTGCGGGGTGGTTCTGTCCGAGGACCGAACTTTATACTCTAATGCGAACAGCCGCTTGCAAGGCGGGCTATTCGCGCTATCCCCGGGCCGCCATATAACTCCGTAGCCCCTGTTGGCAGGCTGAGGGGGGCCAGGTGTTGAAGGTCAATACGGCCGCTGGAGTCGGAGATAGCAAGTAACCATCGAAGAAAATCCCGGGCCGCCTGCCCATCCTGAAAATTGTATCTGATGAACCATTCAAACGGGATGTCGGCGCCTTACAGCCCGCCTGTCGACCCTGTGAAGCGTTCGTGAGGGAACCCAAGGATTCTCACCCATGACCAATAAGACGGGCCTGCAAACGAATGCGTGGGGTACATGGTGCGAATAAGAAATGCTGCAGGAGACTGAGGTATAAATGAGACGCAGTTAGCCAGTTCTGTTCTGTGCTCATCTATCACCACATCTTCTCAAATTGAATATCCGGCGTTGAAATTTCTACCATTCCTATCGCAACTACACGAAACATTTATTAGCTATCAAGTATGGAGAACCCAGTCATCACCGATATTGACAGGCGAGCTTGTACCCGCGTGGTCCCTATGAAAGTGATATGTGCGGGAATGCCTCGTACCGGAACACTCTGTATGTTGGCCTTGCTGCCTATCGCCGGATCACCCTCATCCACCCAGGCTATAGTGTTGTACTGATCTATCCACCAGCTCTCAGGACAGCCCTGAAAATGCTCGGTTTCGAAGACACATACCATATGTATTCCTGCGCTGTAGAGAACCAAAGGGATTGCGAAATGTGGATCGATGCTACTCGTGCGAAATACGAAGGTGTCGGCAGCTTTGAAAAAAAGGATTGGGATGCTCTACTGGGCCATTGCCAGGTACGATTCCAGATACATCTTTTCAAATTATAACAAACTGCTCGGAAACGGAAAGCTTACTTGCCTTAAGGCTACAACTGACGCTCCCGGTTGCGCCTTTATTCCTGAGCTCGTGGCAGCATATCCGGACGCTAAGGTTGTGTTAAACAAGAGAGACGTTGATAAATGGTACACGTAAGTATCACCCTGCAATACATCTACAACATGCCTCATGAATCAACTCTGACTCTTATTCAGTTCTGTTCTTGAAACTATTCACAAGGCCCATATTGCCAACAGGGAACTGGGTATCCAAGGGAAACGAGTGGAGATGCTCAACCTGCTATGGGGCCATTTGTTTCACGGCAATTTCCGCAAGAATGGAAAGGAGGTCTGGGAACAGCACTACCAGATGGTCCGTGACTTAGTTCCAGCGGACAACTTACTCGAGTTTGAGGCGAAGGATGGATGGGAGCCTCTCTGCAAGTTCTTGGGTGTGCCTGTCCCTGATGTTCCTTACCCAAGGGTGAACGATACAAGTAATTTCTGGGAGCGGTATGAGAAAGGAACCGGCGCAAGCTTGGAGAAAGTCAACGAGCTTGTAGCCAAGGTAGAGTGCAGCCGTGCTTAGAGTGCTTGATTAGTCTTCCCCCCGGGGTAGGAGTTCCAATAATAGATGTGGTGAAGCCTTTCATTATATATGTTATCATAATTTTTGTCATACTTAGACGTAGCATCTCTAGGGTTGTACAAAATAGAAGAGGCTTGAACATCCTATTGGAGACTATCAAAACCCGATGGAACTTCAAGGCCGGATATGTCGTCTTCATGCTTGCTGAAGAGATACCCTCACTGGAGTTGCGTCGCAGGCCAGATAGCAACCGGCCGTAGAGGCTCGGTTTACTTGGCTCATTAACTCCCAGCATGGCCATCAATAATTACCAGCATTTGCTTGCCAGTTGACTTTGTTTTTCATCACAGGGCAGTCGAGGCATTCAAGGATGTTCAAATTAGCCAATTGACCGTAACATGTCGCATTTGAGTACCATGTTAGGTCTGATGTCGGTTCCGGCTGGCTACATAGAGCCGTAGACTCGGTTGTAAATGCCATGTAGGTACCAAGCGAAGGCGAAGCAGGCATCATCCGTATTTTTCAATACACGGTTTCCTAGCAGATATTGAACGGGTATATGAGGAACGCTACTATTACATGTTTCTGAGCGTATTTCCGGACGCGCTTCTGCGGTCTTTCTTCCGGTAGCTCGTCCGATCAATATTGTCGGCCGCCGGTCTAGGCTTGGATTTCGGCTGGGGTGCAAAGGTGACAGTTTTCTCTCCACCTGATCGCGCCACTGAAGGGCGCTCCTTGGTTTGGTGCTTACGAACTCTGGACTCAAATGAGCGATCGTGTGTTCGTGAGGCCTTAGATGATGAGGTCACCTGCATCCGAGGCTGTTTGGGTTTGCTTCGCCTATAAGAAGCAGTAGATATCTGTTTAGAAGAGGGCTCCCGTGTCGTTCGTGGGGCTTCATCTTCCGAAGACGAGTCATCTGAGCTTGAACCTGGTACTTCATCAATCGCTTCCTCTTCAACAGCTGTCAATCCTCTCTCAGGCTTAGGAGTAGCCACAGGAGCATTGCCTGAGTGAGTGAGAAGGTATTCTCTCGAGTTCTCGTCAATCGCGAAGTCTTGATCATCGAACAGCTTGCTGAAACGTGAATCACCAAGTAAGCCGCCAGTGCTTGGTTCAGCAGGGCCGGTGCCATTCTCTTCCTTTTTGGCATTATCATCTCCTCCTTGCGCCAGTACCCTCCGGGCCTGAAGGCGTTCTCTCTTCTCTTCCTTCTCAAGCAGTCTCTCTGCAAGCTTTCGGTTAACCTTGGCTGCAACCTTCTTCTTTCCGCGAACACGGCTCTCTCTCTCTTTATCAATCTTCTCTTTGATTTTCCTATCCCTTTCTTCTTCCCATATGAACGGGTTGGCGATAAGTCGTGCCTCTTCATACAAACGTTGGGCAACGAAGTAACCATGCATGTACGGACGTAGTAATGTGGTGGTTCCAATGAGATGGTCCAAGTTCAAAGTACGCAACTGAGGAACAGTGAGGAACTTGTAATTATCATAAACAGAGCCTGATTGGCCGGTAGCAAATGCATGAGGGTCGTTAGGGTCATCCGCCATTTCTTCGACGAGGTTGTCCAGGAATGCGCACCACTTTGGTGCAGGCCCCAATTGTGGAATGAAGAATGAGTGCTGCTGTCTTCCTTCATTGGCCGTTAGTAGCATACCACTATCCTTGCACCAGGCTACACTGTTAATATCAACAGCCGGTTCCACAGACGTCCACGGAGTACCATCCCGTTGATCCCATATTTTGATAATGCGCTTATCGGCTGACATAATTTTCGGGTCGCTTGTCTGCTCGCGGGTGGAGATAGATGAAGTAAGGAAGGTCAATGTGTGAATGGGGTAGCCGTAGCCTTGGTCCTTTTCGAGAATGGGAATTGGGGATCGAAGATCATACAAATGAATGAGGCCTTTAGACGATCCTGTGGCAAGAGTAAGCCCCGATCTGTTAAACTCTAGAGCGGTGATTTCCGATTTCTCGTTGGTATACGATGGAAGAATAGCCGCTCTAGCTTTAGCGCGAGGGTCCCAGAGCTCCACAGTTCCAATTGACGTTCCGAAAGCAAGCAGATTATGGCTTTCCTCAGCTACTGCTCCGGTGTTAACACTTCCCGTGTGTATGCCACCTTGAAGGGCTCCTCCGCCAAGAGAGGTGAAATCATCACCTCCAACCTCAACTTCGTAGCTGCGCATATACCTGCCCTGCTCCAGGTTTAACCGAAACACCTCTCCCATGCCGTTCTCGTTTACTCCAACAGCGGGCGTGAGCGCTTCTGCGGATTGTCTATCGTACACCAAATCCCTGCCGTATCGAGGCAGACGAGTGGTGTAATGGCATCCGGAAGGTGTATGGAATTCCAGGGACCGATCTGATTGTAAATGGAGTGACTTTGAATAATCTGATGATAGGAGCAAAAATGTCGTATTTAAGGATATCGTATGGCGGGCATACGATAGAGATAAATGTGGTAGGTAATGTACATGCATTTGAGGCTTGTAGGTACCTGTGTGTCGTTTCCCGTTAAAATTCCACCTGCTCATTGGAGACACTCGACAATACTGACCTGTGCTCATCACCCACTGCCCATCCTCACTAACCCGAATACACTGGCTTGCTTCTTCAAACTCGAAATCTTGCAGCAGTTCCACCCGGTTCGAATACTCTGCGTCTGCTTTCAAGCTTCGCTTCCGTCTTCTAGCTAGCCATTCTGGAAGAGGCCTGGCAGTAGACGAGCCAGATATCGTGTACACTGGCACCGCCGAATGATTGGAAAGCTTCATCCTCGCTTCACGCCCTGCTGCTCCCTTTTCACTGCCTTTTTTCTTCCTCCTCGTCCTGTTGAATATCAAAAAATTTCCTCGAACAAAAAAAAAAGGTTATTTTTATCTCAAAACTTTAATCTACCTTGTAAGCTTTACATCACGTGGAGAAGATGTCTTACATAAGCGCAACCTTAATTGAAGGCCAAATCAAAACGTTTTCGAACGCGCGAAGATGATGATATCAAATCCAGCTCCTCGTGTTCACGGTTTGTTTCGTCCTCTAGTCGTCTTCATTATTGATACCAGATTCTGTGTGGATGAACTACTACTCTTTATGTGACTTGCCGCCGTTGAAAGTGTGACGGGATGCCCTAGCGGTCTCTCATCCCTGGAGGCTTCAAGGAGACGTCCAGTCACATATATGGTCATATTATTACTGGATCTTACTCTTAGAAATGCTGCCACGGGGGTTTTGGGCATATTTCTCTTCTATTCTTCTACACTCAATGGCGAAAAGTTATCTCTGCGCAGAAATTTTTAGCAATCATGGAGTTTCCAATCGGAGCGGAAACCAACGGTCGAGTCTTTGTATGTCTTTTTTACAACAGCAAGCTATCTTGATGCAGTTAACACTAACATATAACCAGGATGAACTCTCAACCTGCCACTGGAAAGTTTATGGAGTTGATTCCAACGGGAGTGGTCTTGGAACCTCTGGATCTTCCGTTAATCAGCTCTTTAAGAAAATCCAGATATGTGCCTTAGCACTACGAGAAGCTGGGTGTCTTACGTGTCCGTCTTCTGATGGAACTGGAATCTGGGTGTTCTCCCTTGATGCTGAGTTTTCTAGACTAAAATCGTTTGCATCAAATCAGAGCAAGGATTCAGAAGACCTCGTTGTTGGACAGGTGCCAATATACGGTACGCTACTCTTATGCTATTATGCAGAAATAATTACTGACTGGGTTTTATAGAATATTGCGGAGGAACTACGTCTATAGCTGAACTTTCTCAAAAGCTATTATCCAAATCCTCAGAAAACACCCGAAATTCTAGCCTGGCTGAGACTCTATCGAGCAGAAATAAACTAGAGATCCCCGCATCCTTGGAACTAACGCATTCGTCTCTATATGCGTCGTTCATTAGCTCAATAGCTTGGTTACTATCGCTTCATTTGACTAAGCGTCATGGGGCTATACCCCTCGGGAAACGGACCTTCTTTACAGCCGCAGATTCTGACATGTCCTCTGGCAGTACCTCTACCTCCGTTATTTCAACACTGGATATTGAATTGTCCCAAAGTGGCAAGGTGATCATATCGCTTCGATCCAGGTCCCAACCTGGAATAACCCAACTTTCAGAAGGTCCTGGGGTCAGTAGCATTAGTGAATTACGGTTGCATGACGATATATGGCTTGCTCCTGCAGGAACAATTGCAAGGTATATAGGTATAGGGGGTAGTGAATATGCGCTCGGTACCGGCAACTCATATCACTCCAACAACATACATGGTTCAAGGAATGGGTTTTCTAGCGAGGGCCAGGACCCATGGAAATTGGCGGTTTGCTCCTGGCTTGAGAGAACAGGAGTTCCTATAGAGATATCAGATAACATGAGATGGGTACAGGTTGAAGTGGTGACCCGTCATCAACGGTTAGGCCAGGGTAAAGCTACTGGTACCCGAAGAATTTACTGGCCAGCGCAGCTATGTTTCAAAAAAGCCCGTTTCCCCACTAGCTCTCCAATTCAAGGAGCTGAGACTTTGTCCCGCGACAGTCTGGGCCCTCTACAGTACGCTCGCCAGTGGTTAAAATGCTCTGTACCTAGAGACGAGGTTTTATCACGGAATGCTCCATCAGATGTAGCTCAGCACCCCGAGCAACACCCTCAAAGCGAAACACTGGCGTCACCTGATGGAATTGATGTCCCAAACACAACCGAGAGCATGGCAAGGGCATTAGTATATCCGGATTTCCATCCAGCTACGGTATATCCAACTCCTCCGGGGGGTGCATTAGGCTTCGGGCAACTCGCTTCCGATCACTCCGGCGGGCAGTACCCTCTTGAATTATCCCATATTCCTAGGGAGGATCCCGATACTAACATAACGGAATCCTTGAATCCTAATACCCGATCTTTGCTAGAAGAAACGTCTCCTGGGCTCGGTGCCGGTACTGGGATGTATGACACGGCCGATGATGACTTATTCGAAGAGATGGATGATAATTTTGATAACAAAGGAATTACTGAGGCGGATTTCAATTTTTTTGACGAGCCTGGGCTCTCTGATACCAACCTGGACGTTGACTCCGGGAACCCGAGCCATAGTTTCGTCATACCAGACCATCCCACGGCAGAATCAAAGCCAGATCTAGAGATGAGTGAGTCACTAGCCTCCCTAGAACCAGCTCCATCTACAAAGCCCCATGGAATGGAAACTCCAATGCTAGACAATGCTGTGGAAGAAGGCGCAAATCAAGGACAAAGTGAAATTAAAAGCAGCCAACCCACAGCTAGAGCGGCAGACACAGATAGGGATACCGAACGTCCAATAAGTCCACCACTAAGCCCATCAGGAGTAAAACGTATCTTATTTTCGAGCCCGAGGGGGAGTTCAGAGAAGTCCAAAAGCACGACAATCTCCGCCACCAAACTTCCGGTAGAAGCAAGCAATCAATCAGGGCAACATAAAGGTCGATATGATGCAATATCGTTCCAACATGAGCTTGACTTTTCCGACAGAAAATATGGGATTGATGGTAGATTCTGGTTCCTCCCTGATGATAAAACCTTCAATCACAATACGGATTCACATACAACGAAAATACCCATGGTTAATGATCCGCCAGCACCAGTCTATAAGTTAGGGCAGCAGGCATATCATAAAATTAACGAACGCTTGGATAACGCAGACAGCGAGCGATGCTCGTCTTCTACCTCCTCCACGTCCTCTGTTTCAGGAGATCACTATGAACAGGCCGGGTTCAATAAGATGCGCCCTGTAGATCCCATTGATAATAGGTTGAGGAGGGGAGATTTGGAAGAAATCTTCTCAGTTAGTTCTTCTCTACAAAGTCCCGGATTTAATGTTAGAAAACCTTATCCAACACACTCTGATTTGGAAGAGGATGTGCTATTAGCTGGGCTTGTCTACCCAGCTACTGATTGGTTATTGTCAAGCTACTTTACAGCGTTCGAACCCAGCATTCGCTCAGCTCTCTGCGGTCGAGATGAAACGCTCCATGTGGCACAGCTTTTGGTCGACCAAATTACTCAATCTACTTTGACACATAAAACGGAGATCGCTTATGAGGAGAATGAGAAAGATAATTGGCAAGCTTCAATAGATGACATCAACGCACTGGGCCAATCTCGCAGGCCCAGCCTTAAGAGTTATGCATCTATAAGTGACATTGGACCCAGTCAGCAAATGAAGGATGCCACGGGCGCCATCGTTAGTTTAAGGCCACCTCATGTGCACATTAGGCGTGGAAATTGCTCTCTCGAAGTCCTACCAACCGCTATATCCTTTTGGGAAACGTTTGGCCTTGAACCTCTTAAGGGCAAGAAGGATATCATTTCCTATTGCCTACACCCTGTGTCTATGCAAGAGAGCGCCAATGCCTTTCTTGATAGGCTAGGTCTAACATATTCGGGTGCAAATCTTGGTACATTCGCCCGTCATGGTAGCGCAAAGGGATTGGTGCCATGGTCCCTGAGTCAGGATAAGCTAGACTATACATCAATTATGCGGAAGTTACAGCATATTTGTGAATCTTTAGGTACGTGGTTGATAAAACTTCCCCAAGTTTCATTAGTATTAACATTCGAAATAGGAACTGCGCTGTCAAATCTATCGATGAACAACAAAACTGTCGTTGTGTGCATCGTTAATCCTTTCAAGATAGGTGCAGCGATGGTTGATATATGTGTAGCTTTCTTACGCCTCTTTCGTAAATACGTGGAAGAGGCTGACAAGCGTGCAGTCCGCCGCCCCAATGAATTGGTATTACAGATAGTCCCATCCGAATTTATCACTGGTGACGATTCGTTGGTAATACCCACTCAAAATGACTATCTCCGACTTGCATTAGAGATCTACTCCCGCTGTCCCCCACAAGACCCAATATCGGATATGTTTGCGGGCGCTCCTGCATTTGCCCTAGCAACATCAGTCCCGAAAATGATCCCTTTCCGGTTAACTGCAGAGGAAGGCTCTCCCATGGATGCTGGGCAGGCATGCCATGTAGCATATTCTGTTAGCCAGGATCAGCGGTGGGTTACTGCGGCGTGGTGTGATAACCTAGGCTTGCGCCAGCTAACCCTGTCCTATTCACTACGACAAGACGTCTCCCATACGTGTAGACCTCTATCTGAAGTTCGAGAAGACATTTGGCAAGTGATGGTGGATATGACAGGGATGTCTCGCTGCCGTTGGCGTGTTGTTCTCGCAAAGGATGAACCAATGGACGCTGAGGAAATAACAGGTACATATCCAGCTCTTGCCCTAAGACTGTTAACTATGAAAAGACAAAAAGTACTGACCACTTGGTATAGCTTGGACAAATCTTGCGGCTCGCCACAACCAACATCACTCCGGTCTGGTGGATCTAATCCTACTCACCGTCAATACAGAACCAAACCTACACTTGAAACTACCCCCTCCGCCACCTCAACTGAATGCCCTCTACCAATCTGGCAATGCATCAACCCCAGTTTCTACTCCAAAACCCAGCATATCTTCTCCTGATCCATCAACCAGCGCCCCAACCCCACCCAATATATCTAATACACCGAATTTTTCATCTGAATCATCCCAACCTCAGGCCCAATCCCACTTTCAGGTTCACCCTACGCAGATATCGGTAGAAACGAATACTGAAACACTCCTAGTCGACAAGTCCGACGATTCCTGGGCCTTGGTTCTATCACAGCGCTTGAATAACTCCCACTCGTTCACCAATTACAAACCGGCTCTCGCAAGTGGATATCTTATCCATCGTAGCGGCACCAGTGACACTGACTGGAAAGCTTCTTTGATGGTTAATCTAATACACCTCCAAAGTCGAATTCCTCCCAGCATTGTCCTGAAGGATCTACTAGGTATATTTCGGGATATGTCTTCTCTAACTAGGACAAGAGGACTTTCCTGTTCTCGGGGATATAATGGCCTCCCCTGGCACATTTCTACTGCCTTTAAAGGACAGGAGTTATTAGGATGTATATTATAGAGCGCTCAATGTCACTGTTAGTTATTGATACCCTGGAATGTTTACCACTTGGGGAATAATTCATGTCAATGCGATTGTAACTCAAGCAGTGGAAGTATTATCCATTTCCTGCCTTGGCTAGGACTCATGCAAATAGAACTTCCGCCACATATGCATGCTCAAAATCCAGAACCCGCCATTCTATATTAACACATTTATGCTCACAACTAGGGTCAAAGTTACTTCGAAGGCCCCTCGCAGCTATACTTTTCCACCAAATATTTCCTGTAGAGAATGCTCCAGCATGTACCTGGTTAGGTCGTTAACTTTCGCATTCGCCTTTCTCATAGCTTCGTCAGCCTCTTTTTCCCTCAGATCCAGAGTCTTACGAAGGCGCTGTATTTCCTCGAGTTCTCCCCGAAACCGAGCTTCGATGATTTGTCGTCGGGACTCCAATGACCACATAAATACACTCATTACCGCGTGCACGCTGGAGAGCTGGAGCTCTCTGTTGTTATCACGAATTGCTCGCAGAAACAAAACTGCAGCCTGCGTGATATCCTCGAGCTTCCGAAGGCTTATCCGCTTACGGTGAACGGCGATGTTCCGGATCTCATAACCAGAGTGAAGGATTGCACTTATGTTCGGATAATCCTCGGTATTGAAGGCGTTAATAGGAATTTTGTGGATGGCTTTGTTCATGGCCAAGGTCCATTTACTCAGCTCAATGGCTTCCGGGCAGTCCCACATCTCCGTTGATATCAGCTCAGGAGCCCATTTGGACGCAAAGTCGAAGCATGCCTGCTCGAGGAGGGTCTGGATCTTCGTAAGAACTAGATGTTGTATTTGGAATGGGGCATGGGACAGATTTGTCGAGGCATCATCTGAGAAAACTGGGCTTGCCGCTTCATCTACAAAACAATTAGTACACACAACCTTTTATAAGAATCTGAACGTGTAGCCATAGAGTGGGCCTAGTTATACCTTTAGAAGAAGAGTTCTTGAAGTCTCTATCCACCACGTTGTCATCTATATCGCCACTACGATGGTTTTTGTCCAGCTCTTTATTATCGCAACTTGGCTCTGTCGACTTTGAAAGATCCAATATTTCAACATTAGCTCCCTTGGTTGTTTGTTGACGAAGCAATATTGCACTCGGCGGTTCTTTGGCTATAAGTTTGGGGGAAAAAGCGTCATCTGTTAACAGCGACTGTAAGATATTCACGATTTTGTCCTGGCCTAGGTCCTTAATCAAATCTGCATCAGGACATTTAAGAGACTCGATTCTCTTAATTATCGCCTTTTTCTTTCGGATCAACGCGCTTTCTCCAACGAAGAGTGGCCGGTATGCCTGGAAAACCCGTTGTCTCTCATCGTCTTGGACCTTCATCATACTTGTCAGTGGTAAAATTCGACTTCGGGAATCTGATTTCCACAGTTTGCCTGAAGGTGAATGCTCTATTTCAGACAATTATTAGCTGAGAGGACTGGGTTGGAAATATATGATATACACCCAGGTTTATGCCAACAGCTTCCATACAGTAAACAGTCTGTTTCTAGCACGGGAAGTGCCGTAAATAGTTCTCCGTTCCTACAGTAACGCGTGCGTTTGGCAATGCGGTAAATGAGAGCTTAACAAGTAAATAGCAGGCATAGAATCAGCCTGAAGGCCAATGGCTATGTAGTGAGGCAGTGCTCATGAAGAAGGATAGTAGTCAGACATCCTTGAGGGGGACACTATAGCCGTGTATATTCCAGAAATATGGTCGAGTGGTAGTGCCGCGTTTTGTGGCCAAACGACGCCATGCCATGCTAGGAGAACTATTTCTTCCTGTACTAGGTAACATGCAGGAAGAGCAGCCACAAAAAAGAAACAAGGAAACAAAGTAAGAGTAACACTACGGGAAGAAAAAAAAAGGGAAGAAAAAAGGAAACGGGAGGAAGGACGCCGCAGCCCGAGTTATTCAGTCTTACTGACATCATGTCAGGCCATGACTCCTCCGTGTTGGTTTAATGAGATAAGGCAAGATATGCCACCCCCACCGGAGGATGCTTTGTTTTCCGTTGCTTGACCAGGTCAGAGCAATATGCAAGTAGTGACCATATTTTGAAAGCAAATCTGGCCAACTTACCCCAGCCGGTAGGATTGACGTATTTTCAACACCTGTATAGGGGAAGAGTTGGTAAATAAAGCCGGAACCTTGGCATAGAATCACTGGACTGAATGTAGCGGGTTGCATCGGAGCAGCGGCGTAATTCATACCTTTGAAAAGTCGCCTTACTCCGTGGCTGTGACTGTGACGAGCCTATCTGAACTTCGGTGATGCCGGGGCTTAGCAAGAAGGAGTGGGAGATATCCGAAAGAGGGTATGGTATGCTAACAAGGATACGGGGGAGGGATCTTAATCACGCCGGGCAAATTCCTGCTTACATGGAAATGAATAGCATATTCTAGACAACGATGACGGAGGAAAAAGGAAGAAGGTCAGCTAAACCGAAGTGGATATCAGACCGAAGTGGAGGGCGGGATCCAGTCATGGCAGAGAAAATCTGCATGTACGCCGCTCGCTCATCACTCCAAAGTAGTTGTGGGCCCGGGATTAGGGTGGGAATGAGGAGCGAGGGGAAAATCTGAGCATTGCTGCCTGGAGTGTAAACCACATGAGTATGCATGAACGACACAGACCGGCGACCAGCGCCAACCCGCGTAGTTTCATTGGTGATTAGCGTGCAGGGAAAAGAAACAGGAAAGAAAGATATGTGGAAAAGAGGAGGGAGGTAAGAAATCCGGACTGGGGATAGTACGGCGCAGGTAGGCTATGCAATCTCCCCGATCTCTGAAGTTTTCTGGGTGTCTATTGCCACTGGTAAATGAAAATGAATGCATACTCCGGCCTGGCCTGGTGGTCACTACGACCAGAGCAATGCAAGGCAGAATTACTGGGTCTAAACACCTTAGATGTTGAAGAGGGTCTGTCATAGGGGTCGACGTGGTAACAAGGTACCAAAGCACAGAATGTCGTCAGTGATATGGCACAAACATTTTGCAATGTCCGCACCCCTAGTTGGAAGTCCTCTCCGTGACATCAATAGAGAGAGGGAGTTTTTTATTCACTGCAAGGCTGATATCAAAACAAATATGATGTTTTGGTAGGGAGAAGCGTCTAGCACGATTCCTCCAAAGCATATCACCTACCCCCACGAGTGAGGAGGACCAATTATGGCAGTCGCTTCTAAGTATCAAGGGTATTCCGCAGCGGCCCTCTCTCTGCAGACCGTCACAGTCGAGCTGCCTGTCGTCTTATTGAGGAAATGGTCCATTGGACACGAGAAAAGTCTCCATTCCGGCTTGGAGATCATCGCTTGCTGCTGGGAGCAACAGAGAGTTTTGAGGCGCAAGCGCGAAAGGACACCCTCTCGAGCAGATCACCCAACCCATCTCTGTGGCTCAAACCACCTCCTTGAGCGCCCTTGGCTGTGGGCTGTCGCAGAATGGCCGTCAGTTGACGACTTGTATGGCCAACGTTGCTCGTTGTCGTTATTATTATTGACGGCTTGACGTTGGGCGCTTAGAAAGAAAGAGCCATAAATAGAAGTTTGTTTTGTTTGCTTGTGTCATGTGACCGTGCAAAAATAGAAACGGCCTTTTTTCAACGTCAGACATCGAAAAGCGGGCGAGGAGCAAGAGAAAGACAACAGTCAACGCGAAGAAGAAGAAGAAGAAGAAGAAGAAGAAGAAGAAGAAGAAGAAGAAGAAGCAAAGCGCGAGATGTTGGGAGGGAGGACAGGAGTGCTGCCCCTGACAGCCAACAAGCGAGGGCTCAGGCTCGGAGAGAGACGCTAGCCGTTCGCGGCAAGCCTGAGGTTCATCTCAGCTGGGGTGGTCAGTCAGTCTGCTGGGAGGGCAGAGGCGGTGCAAGGAGGGAAAAGGGGGCCAGCACCAGCCTCGCTCGTTTGTTAGTCTGTGGCTCGAGTCAGACTCAGAACGTGAAACCCGGATCAACTACTCTGGCTCCCCGGGTGTGGCTTCAGCGCCAAAGATGCTCGAATACGGGTTGGGTTCTTTGCAACTCCGTATGAGGTTTTCCTCTCCAACTCGCTCTCACCAGCCTCATCCATCGCGAGATGTGGCTTTTGACGCTAAAAGAAAGGCAGACCGAGCATCCTTGAGCCTCAACTCCTCGGGGCGTGGGCATAAGCGAGTTCGCAAAGTGTATTTGCAAGTGACTCAATGAGACGATTTGCGCTGCCTGGTCATCACCCCCTCAAAAACTATGAGTGGTCATCTGAGCGAATGGAAGGGTTGAACCCATCTTACTCAATAGCTAGCTTGAGGAGTGAATGTTCAATATTTCGACAACTGTTATTGGGCAATGCTAGTCACCCCATACCCCAAGCAGTAAAAACAGACAAAGGCCAAGGTAATTTTCCTTGAGTTCTGCGTCATCCGGCAATCGACTTTCACACACAACGAGAGACACCCCAGCCATGATCTTGATGCTGGCAATTTTGGTATTATTATTATTATTATTTTCATTCTTTATGTGAATGGCGGGATGCTGAACTGGGCTGCGGTGAATAGCCAGTTAGTTTACGGATAGATACTTGGAGGCACAGTAACTTCCTTATTCCGAGTACAGTGTGCCTTGGATGAGAGCACGATTGCATCACTGACCTTATCAAAAGAAAGATGATATCCCCCCCGAGGAGTCGGTGGCGATAAGGCCAACCTCAGCGTGAACTTCATGGGTAATCAACTCTCATCGGCTCCTGCTTCAAGCCTAGTGTCAATGTAATGGAATGTTCCGCCTTGCATATTCCAGCTGGCTGCGCACACATCCTGGAGCGTGGAGGGTGTGAGGGTTTAGGCATCCACCTTTCAGGCTTGGCTGATTCTCATTAGTAATAATAGGCACCAGCAAGACGGTTTTCTTCGATTGGCTAAGCCTCACTCCGCAGCACGACAATTGGGTGCAAGCTGCATCCAAGCTGCATCCTTCGATCTCGTAAAATAGGGTTGCCCAGCGCGGATACTTACAGGAGGCTTGGCTCGAAAGTCTAAACGGGTCTGAGCTTTTTAGTTGCTGCGATGAAGATATCTCCAACTTGCTCATCAGGCCCCCCCAAAATATAAAAGGCCTGTCATACCCCTCCCTCGAGGAAGATATTTTCCACATCAAACTACGACAATAACAGATACCCGTCACTTGTTTACTTTAACAAGACTACATCTGTACTACATCAGCAAATCTCAGTTAAACATCATCAACCCTCATAAACACACACACAATGCCTTCGATCACCTCCCCGTCTGGCCCCCCAGCTATCTTTAGCCACCGCCGTATGCCCATAAGCCAGGAATACCATGTCATGGACCGATATGCCGGACACGCTTCCCGCTGCAGAATCTGTGCAAACCCAGTAGAGGCCATTACAGAGGGAAGGAACCTATGTGACCGTGGTATTCGACATGCACACAACTTCATTATCTGCATTCGGAGCCGTGAGGGCAAAGCATACGCCGCCGCCGATATCGAGTTTACACCGAAGGAGATAGACATCCCACCTCAGTTCAGCGTTATCAGTGACCTTCTTCGTGCCCTTGACCTAGGTCTCCTGGCCAAACTTCAAAAACCACAGCCAGTAGTCATCAACACTACCAACAACACGCGCAACTCCCAGGAAGACAACGTTCCATCCAGCCCTGCCTCCCCGTCCGCCTCACTACCCGAGCGTTCAAGTAGCACGGTTGTTGTTGTTTCTTCCCGCAAGGGCAAAGAGACTTCTCGTGACGACCTTTCCTTTTCTCGTCGTGGAACTCTCTATCCTGACGAGACTCCTGGCCAGCTTGTGACTCGCACATACCACTCCACGTCTTCTAAGTCAGGAATCCGAGTCCCCTCTACATATCTATCATGAAGGGTTCTTCAAAGCAATCAGGCAGACAGATTTAAGGGCTACCTTTGATGGATCACTATACCACAACACATCCGACCAAGCACCCAGTTACAACGTCTCTATTTGGGTCTCAGAAGGGGCATTACCCTCAGACAGCCTTCCTTTAGACTAGCGGCCACCCACCCTCACGTTCCCGCTGAAACAGCGGTTAAAGAAATCTCTGGTGTCCAGCTTTTGGGACAGCTCACGGCATTCTGCCGCGTTGAGCCATTCCGCACCTAAGAGCACATCTGTGCCAGAACCAGGTGTCACTCATCTCGCCGCCCATTTATGGCTAGTTTACTACCCGTTGTATTTCTATTTTCCTATTATATTTTAGGAAATACCACCATAAGGGCAAGAATAAAATAGGAGAATCAAATTCTTTCTATCTATTTGGTTATCACAGGACGTATGGTGTATGTATGATATTTGTTCTGATATGATTAAGGCTTTTTTTTTTTTTTTTTTTTTTTTTTTTTTTGCGCCCTTGAGCATCAGGGTATGTATGTAACGACCAATAATCAGAGAACAAATCCGCATTCTTGCTTACTCCTATCTTCAACCTTATCAACCATAATATCCCATTAGTCTTTCAAAACCAGGTAATGACACACAACCCGACTATATTGGGCTTAACACCAGCTATCGCCGCATAAATTCCAAACTTGAGTCGGTTATATCAAGCCTCTAGGGCCATGACGTTCTTCCATAGACCATGGAACTTGGGAGGCATCTTGATGAGTACACTGAAGGAGCCGCATCTGCATTATTGGCGAGTAAGCGCCAAGCGCGAGAAATTTTACAAGCGCGGTAGTTGCCGCGAGGTCACATGATAATTCAATCTTTTTTCCCTTCAACGTCCAACTTCGCAACTTGTTGCTTGAGTCGACTGAACGACCAATTTAGCTGTTCTCTTCTACACACCATGGCTAAGAAAGGTTAGTTATCTATTGGTCCAGCTACATCTGCTCGTTCTTCACATTGGTGCTTAATTGCTAATTTCTCTACGAATACAGCTAAATCTCGAACGATCGCCGTCCGGCTTATCTCCATGGCAATGACCGGCTACTACAAGACCTTCACAAGACCAAGAGCGAGCCGTCCGCTCAGCATGCTGAAATACGACCCCGTTGTCAAGAAACAAGTGTTATTTTTGGAGGCGAAACGGCGGAAATAGAACACACACACAACTGAATATCCGAACCGTTGATAAGGCGACCTACACACCAAGTCGCTTTCGACCGAATTGATGGACTCTCGATTTCTTCCCCGTGAATGGTCATGCTCTGGAGATTGAAGGAGTAAATTTACCCCTTGGCGATGTCATACGTGACGATCTGCTCCTACGGGGTCATAGAGAGGGCAAAGGAAACCGGGCGTTACTGCGATGAGTAATCTGTATATTATGGACATCTTTGTTCTTTTTGTGACTTTATTATTATTATTAGCATCAAAGGCATTGGGATGCACTTAAATCAAATACATAATTGGCATTCCTGACCTTATTAACACTGCTGCTGACACCCCAACGGGGCCTTCAGCAACCGAACTGAATACGTAGAAATTAAAACAATAGTAATGAAGATGCGCAAGGATGACTGAATACATTAAACTGACAATATTCTATGGCTAACTGAATATGGCTCCTAACAGGCATATCACAGACCTTCTATATATGTGACTATTCTATAATAAAGTTCGTGCAGATACTTATATCAACCACAAACCACCTTTTAGTGAAAAACATATTTCTGCCCGAATCTATTGTTGAATGTTTCTTCTGCTCCATGATTAGTATTTTAAAATAAGGGCAATTAAATTCATATCTTCTTCCTCACCTCTACGTCTTTTTCTTCTGTGAACCTTTGACTGTGACATAAAGGTATCTACAGATTGGTTGACTGTCCAGGTTGTGCTATCTTGTTGACTCGTGATCACAGATAGCGAAGGACTTGGTGTTGGCTGAGGATCGAAAAATCTAGATGAAATGCGAGACTGACGTCTAGGAGCCGTGGGTTCAATGGTTGAACTTTTCTTTTTATTTCCCCCCGAAGGGGTATGGAATTGTGTTTTGCGCTGTGCTGGCACGGCAGCCATCGGCTGTATTCCATTGAGGATTCCTTCGGACGAAGTGGATATATCATCTTTCTCTTTCTTAATGTGGGAATTCTTAGGGTCATTAGGTGTGGTAATAGACAGAGCACTGCTGAGGGCGCGTGCTGGTTTATCAGAGGTAGACCTGCCCTTTTGTTCTGTAAGGACTGCATTTTCGGCCTTTAGAGCAGCATTGTCAGCCTTGACTTCAGCATTCTCCTGTCTCAAGACAGTATTTTCTGCTTGCATAATTGCCCTCTCTGCCTCATTAGTAACTTTGACTGCCCTGAGATCCGTAATTTCTTTCTCTCGTTCTTCTTTCTCTGCCTGAACATTTGCATTCTCTTTCTCGAGAGCGTCCAATTGCGACTTGGTATCTGCAACTTTTTGTTGTAAAGCGACATTTTCCTCGTGGTTAACTATGTTAGTCTGTTGTAGAGTAGCATTTTCCTGCTTTAAGGTTGCGTTTTCCCCACTAATAGCCATGCTGGTGAGCTTTAGGGCCGAAATTTCCTGCTTCAGTATTATATTCTCATTTTGAATAGCTTGAAGTTGTTGTTGTGCGCTCTCTTTCTCGCCTACTTGTGAAGTTTGGTACTGCTTAAGCGCAGAAAGTGCTTGTTCATGAGCCATCGATACGACCTCGCATTTATGTTCAATGTCTTTTACCCTCTGCTGATAGGAAGCAACCTGGGTTATCATCAGTGACACAGGAACTATCAACCTCATGCCCCAAACATACCGTAGCCTGTAACTCTTCGTGTTTTGAAATACTGTCTGCCTTCAAAAGTTGTTAGCGTAATGCAGGGGTAGAAAAGTCATACATACCAAAGATAGTTTCACCGCCTCTAGCTCTTCTTTCCCCTTTGCAGCTTCTGATTCAGCTTGCTGTTTTTCTCTAGTAAGTGTGTGTCTCTCCTGTTCGAACTTAGCACGCTCTTGATCTTTGGACATTAAGCTTGCCCTAGAAAGCTCTTCTCGTATCCTCTTCTCGACTTCTTTGGAGTTTAACTCGAGGACAGATTTTTCGGCCTCAATTTTTCGAGCAAGGGCTTTTTCTTCTTCAATGGCTTGGTTCTTTTCAGCCAACAGCTGCTCTATTTCCTTGAGATGGGACTCTTTTGAGTTTAAGAGGGATTTAAGTGCATCTTCTTCAGCAGTAAACTGATGAATGATCCCAGTGAGTTGAGCCTTATATTGACTAATATTCTTTCCCAGCCCTTTGGTGCTTTCGGTGAGATAATTTAGATTGTCATGCATCTGGTCCTTCTCCACGTTCAGTGAAACTTGTTCTTTTCGAATGGCTCGATACTCCTTGAGAAGCCTCTCTTGGTGATCTGCAATTCCAGCCATGAGGGCCCTGATCTTACCAAATTTAAGTTTCCACCGGTCAACAGACTGTCGCTGGGCAACTTTTTCCTTTTGCTCCTCTTTACACTGACGGTCTAATTCATTTATCCGGATAGTAAGCTGCTTGTTGTTCTCATCTGCAGTACAGAGGCTTGCTTTTAGCTCATCTATTAACTTCGATGCCGCTACTGCAGCCTCTTCCCGCTTCTTCAATTTTTGTATCAGCAGGTTGAATAATTCATCTTCGGTGGCTTGCTGGGTATTAATAGGAACAGCTCTTTCTATATTGTTGGATAAGGTTGGTTGTGGGATATCTCGAGTAGGTTGCATGATTTTTGATGTTGGTTTGGTAGGCGTAACTCTTTCTAACGAAGGGGATACAGTCCTGGCCCTCTCTGGTGATTTTGTCTTCGGTCTGTCTACGGAATTGGTATCCACGACGATAACCGTCTTATCCTGTGATGACGCATCTGGTGGCAATGCCCTCTCATCATCTCCCTGGCTGCAATGAGAGTCAGCACGAGGACAGTCCAGTTGGCAAGTAGTAGTGCCATATATTGATACCTTTGAGATAAACCTTTGTCCTCTTCGCTGGTAGCCCGAGAAGACCTGGCTTGCGGATGCGAAGTAAAGGCCCTCCTTGGGAGTGTTGGCCTTGCAAAGTAGAAACCAGCATCCTGTCCGCCGGAACTAGGTGGCCTAGCAACAAAGGGGACACGGCTGTCTTTGACAGCAGCAGCAGGCAACTCGACAGTACACTCCTTGAGTATCTTCTTCGAGGTGGGGGAGAGCCCGTCATCATGCATAGCAGCCTCGGCCATGATTCTGCTAGTTGGTATCTTGAAGACTTGAAGTCGAGACGAAGAGAACAAGAGAAGACGTTGCGATGTTTTCCCTTTTTGGCCATTGCAGGTCACGGGATGGTCCACTCGCTAGTTAGTTAGTTAGTTCAACGAACCAACCTCCGACTTCATTTGATAAATATAACATATAAAACTCCAGACAAAACCAACTCCCGGACTCTATGCGCCAGGGATAAATAGATATAGGATAATGGTGTTGGAGGAACCGGGATGAACGTTTTTCACTCCTTTGAGTGCTTTTTACCTTTAATATGATGAGATGAAGAATTATTAAACGAGCGATAACTAACTACTCCGTACGGAGTATACAACCAGGGCAAGGGCAAAGGTAAGAATATATGAGAAGAACTTCGGGGACATTGAATATTTAACGAAGGAAATGCTGTTTCTGACAAAATTAACGATAGGAAACAAACATGGATTGGTGAACTCCGATGGAGACATTTTCCCCAGTAAATCGCCTCCAAGCCCGAAGGATTCAGTTGGAACCCACATTGGGCGCTCGGTCAAAACAAACCAACCAGAAGCCAGCAAGAACGAGACAGTCTCCATTCGCTCGCAGCAATGAAACGCCTTTTGGTTGGCCTGTCTTTAAATGACGGGGAAAACAGCAATTCTCATTCGAACCAGCCAGTTCGACTTGCCAGAGTCTCATAGCGCCATCTTATCACAGCCTTGTGAGAGCTTAAGAATGATCGAGGGAATACGGGAGGGCTGTGGCTGTGAGCTCGCCTATTGTCACCCAGCCAGCAGTCTCTCTATGAGTTTGCAAAGGTCCCTGGCCATCCCTTGTTTAAATATAAGGCTGAAGGGTACGGGGTAGTGACGGGCCTCCTGTCAGCCCTGTTTGTCCCAGCTGAGTCTTTCTCGTGCTGCTATCAGATTGTTTGCGGACAAAACAATCGAGCCTGACAGTTTGGCACGGTTACAGCTCCTTTGTTTGTCTTAGGAATTGTTGTAACTAATTAAATTCCACTTACTGCGATAGCCCTACACTACTCTGTTTTCTTCTAGTCTTTATCCCTTCTATGCTGAGAGTGTAGATACGTTTACGGAGTACCTTCCAGAGTTTGTCTGGAGCTCTGTGCAGATGGAGCCACGGCGGGATTCCGATTTCGATCAGATCTTCCTCCACCCAACTACGAGCAACCGCTATCGTGGAGGAGACTCAATTGCATTGTCACCGCGGAACAATGCTGCATATCGCCGTCTATCATCCGCTGAAGAGCCATATCTTCATTCATACGAAGCGCATGGCTCCCCGAATCCCGCAACTCCTCCTACGTATCGAGATGAAGCGTCCAGAGGGTTTGGATTAGGGATTGGCCAGCCCGCAAACAGACCAGTGGGTGGAATGGGAGAGGAGTCGGACTTGGGCTACCATCCATCTCATCACTCGAGGAATTTCAGCGAGTCTTCGCTGTTAAGAGAGAGTGCAGATACTTCTCCAGACCTCTCGACTGCATACAATCGTCCATCACCTTCGTTCAATTCATCTTTCCAGTCCTATGGTTCGGATTCCAACACAGTTCGCATAATTGAGCCAGCAAATGGACCGGAATATGGTACGTTGGGCATCTAAAAGACCTACATGCATAATTCTTCTAATAAACATTCTTTCCATAGACCTCCCCAAGCGTGTGAAATGTCCAACGCGGAGACATGTTGTTCAGCGACGAAGCGCATGGCTATCGATTGCAATATTAGTCCTGGCGTTCTATTCAACGGCATTTTCTGCGATATACTTTGTTGTTGCTTGCATAAAACCGCATTATGGAAACAGGATCGGGGGCAAAGGAGGCCTGGCACCGTCTACAGCTACTTTGTTAAGTGCCTTGTTTGCAAAGACAATCGAGTTATCATTTGTCACCGTTTTCGTTGCTTTCCTCGGCCAAGTGCTCAGTCGAAAAGCCTTGGGCAAAAATGCCGGAGGGATCACCATTGCAGATATGTCGATGCGTACCTGGGTTATGCAGCCAGGAACCCTAATCACTCACTGGGAAAATGTTAAGCATTCGGCCCTTACCTTGCTAGGTATCATTGCGATGACAACGACTTTTGTTGCCATGTTTTATACCACGGCCGCGGAGGCGCTTGTGTCGCCTAGACTCACGGCCGGTATTCCTGAGACGAGGGAACTTACAGGAGAAGTTAACACTAAATTCGCCAACTCCACCTATCTGTTCAGCAACTGCCAAAGCCCGGTACCCCTGGCCGTCGACCCAGTGAATCGAGGCTCAACTTGCATGCAGATTGCATTTTCTGGCAGATCATTTCATAACTACGAGCAATATCTGGGGCATTGGACCGAGTTTAGTACTGGTCAGGGCTCAACAGACATGCTTCAACGCCCTCCGCCAAGTGGTACCTGGTACGACAACACAACTGTCAAAGGTAGCTGGATTGAGCCCTACAATATGACAGAACTCTCTATAAAATGGGGTCGGATGGTTGTCAATGTTACAGCAGCAATGCCCCACGCTGGTATATTTTCGGCAGCTAGACATCCCAAAAACAACATTCGCTTGCCAGAGGATCTTGGAGGGCAAGGAGGGTTCAATATTAAAGCTGCCATTCCATCACCAATCGTCAACGTGATTTGTGCCGGCATGACGGAGGAAGAACTAGCTCCCATCATATATACCAAATGGCCTCATCCTAACTTTGAATTTAATGCATCTACTTGGCTTATGAATCAGACATCCGATATGCCTAATTACCCAGATTGGTTGAACGCTACTGTGGTCGATGACATTTTTGAATTTGGGGAGAAATTTGGCGATAGAGGCCAAAGACCACCTATATTTCCCAAGCTTCCGGTTGAATATAATACTATTATCAATGTGACAGGGAGGTTCGAGACAAACTCAATCTACCTCCTTGGGACATCCCCTCCATCCATATATCCACCTCACTACTTATGCCAGATGAAGGGAGGGCTGACACCTCAATGCCTAACAAAATATGAAGCCGCTTCTAGCGGCGGTGTTCTTTACTCCCAGTGTGGTAAGGCAGCGGACTCAATGACCTACCAATCCGTTGCCCCAGATGCACCTCCAATTATGATTGATAAAGATTGGAAAAACGTTGCTGAGGAATGGGCCAGGTCTATTGCATTGAACACAGGCCTATCTGATGGCTACGGAAGCAATGCCCGGCTACTATCGCAGCTAATACCCAACTCAGACATCAAGACAAACATTTCATCCTTGGATCCCCATCTCCCGTCTGTTGCTGAAGCCCTGGCAGCAATGGCCAGCTCACTCCTATTACTTGGGACACAGGACGCTACATTCAGCCATAAAAAGACTTTTGCTGACGCACGGATGGCTGGACAGCATGAGCCCATATACGAACAGTTCCACGCTACAGTATGGGCGTCGGACTACGCCTCAGGAGCGAATTCGCCAGCATGGCAAAATGTGTTTTATGCCGTGCTAGCACTCGTCCTGGTCACAAATCTGATTTGTTCGGTGTACCTGTACCTAGCCTTCCGAGGCATCCAGCTGACAGATTTCACCGAACCTCAAAATACTTTAGCCCTCGCTCTTAATAGTCCTCCTAGCATCCACGTTAGCGGAGCTTGTGGTGCCGGGCCAGAAGGCAAACAACTTACGCAGAGATGGATGATTTCCATGGATGAGAAGGAAGAACATTATTACATGACCAGTGCAGAAGAAGTGGAGGCAGAAGAGGCCAGACTTCGGCAGAGAGGACCGTATAATCATGACTCGATTGATGATGATAATGTCGCTAATGTAAAGAACGCGGTCAGCCCAAAGGTGTCAGAGTATCGGAGGATTTCACGCGCGAGCAGTTCTATTTCATTACTAACATAAACTGTTACTGGTTTACTGCATGGCCTTACGGAGTTGTTTACATTGGAGGGGCATTTCTTTCATTTGATGCATTAATTGGATAATGTATACCGGTGGCCTCATGGTTTATATATACATCTTGTTTGGATGCTCTACTGTTTGAGTATATTGCTCATATATTTACAACGAAAATTTGACCATGATATCATGGTTAATAGTGTAGTCTTACATGCGCTGCGTATAAAATGGTATCATTAAAATAAAAAAAAAGCAGCTGAAATCAAAACCGGTGACAGAGCTAAACACCTTTACTCTAGACAATCCCTTCGAAGAAAAGCATAAACCAGGCTTCACATTGCGGCGTAAATTTCTGATAAGTATGTTCAAATACCAGCTCCTTCATCTACTGTTTTTGGATGAAAGAAGCTTGGAGAAATTAAAATCTGATTTTCCACTTCGTCCTTTCTCTCCCTCAGCCATACGCGGGTATTGATCAGCTGGCTTGGCCGGGCGGTTTTGATAGTGAGACATTTGATTTTTGGGCTGTAGTGAGGACTTGGGTTGCCGTGGTGCCACTGCCTTGGCTCCCGCGGGGGTCATTGGGTATTGACCACGGCTTCTGAATGTGGGCGTCATTGGAGATTTAATAGATTCGGCGACCTTGCGAACGGAGTATCGCATTGTTTCCCTCACCGTCCATTGTCTCCGCTTTGCTTGATAGAAGAGGACACCAGTGGTTACTGTGAATGGTTAGATTGATTGATGGGCACATCAGGAAATGGATTTAATAGAAGGGATTAGACATACTTCCAATTATAACAACAATTACCACCACGATGATGATTGCTATTAGGCCACCTTTTGGTATCTTGATTGAGCCGCCCTCTGCTCCAGATGAGCCCGTGGATCCGTCCGAACCAGCATCTCCAAGGCTCCCAGGAACAACTCCTTCATAATCTGTTGAGTCAGGGTGTGGTGCCGGAGCAGCTCCAGCAAGTCCTGATACCAACAGCGAAAATAGCGCCGGAGGCAGTAGATTAAGACGGGAGAGGGACGAGTCTGTCATTCTTTGTTCCTGGTTTCGCGAATCTTCTTCGATACCAACAGCATATAAGGATAGAACAAAAGCCAGGGCGCTATATAGCGATCAGGTAAGGACAGTATGTGGCAGCACCCTTGCTCGATATTTGTGTTGACGGTAGGAGTTAGTTAGTTATGGCTGCAAAAGGATTGTAGATGGTATAAAGATGGGCGAACCATCGTCTATATAGGAAGAAATCACAGCGTCGCCCGGCCGCCATAAATAACGTCTAAGGCACAGAATCGTAAAGCATCCTGTCTCCTCTTGCAGCAAGAGTGGCTCCTTGAGGGCCGGCGTCTTGGTGGTGCTGTCGAATAGATGCAGCGGACGGCCCGGTTCCCAATTTAGAACTGCTGTTAAGCGCCCAGGAACATCAAGCATCAGCACTAGCAGCCAATCATGCCGCTGGAACGAGAGTTTTCACAGCCCTCATCCAACATATCACAGCTTGATCACACTTGATAGGCTTACGCCAAGTGTGATGTCAAGCCAGGCTCCAGTCGGTCAATGCAAGGGCGGCAGAAGAAGTGTTGACCAAGGGAGGCCATGGAAATCCTGGTTTGCGCGAGGACGTCCGTCCGGGGTGGCCATGTCGAGTATTTTGCATGCAGGCATAGGATTGGGCATTCCATGAGGTGGTTTTCGGCCATGATGATTGATTTTGCGCATGAGTTCTCCGTTTACCAGGAGTTAGGTAACTAAAGGAGTTACCGCGATCTCGGGTGTCGTTTGTTCCTTGTCGATTCCATGTCAAGTCCTGAAGAATGCGCGACAGCAGAGCGAATGTCATCAACGATTGTGAAACTCCTCTCGTTTGAGTGACTCTCGTAGCCAGTCGGTGAATAGTCTCCGCCTCTGTTTGAGACAAGTAACCAGTTGGCTAGTAGTTTAGCGGTTGAAGGGGTTGTTCTATTTTTGCTTCCCCGAGTCTCACTTATGCATTCCCTTCATTTCACCGTGATACTCGGTCCTCGATCATAGGTGAAGGAAGGCGTTAAAGAATATTGATATTAGACATAATCCACAGGGAATCATGACCCCAACCGTCCAAACGTCATATATACATCCAATGCAAAAACACAAGAGAAATAAAAATCGCATAAATGATACACATAATGCATGCATGCCCCTTTGCTCCGGCAATAAAACCACCGAATATCCAAAATCCAAACACATTGGTTAATAAATCCAAAAATAAACTAATAATTCTCCGGCAAATCACCAAAATCAGGAATATCGTCACCACATTTGAACTCCGGTTCATATGCTTTGGAAGGTAATATACCTGCTGCCATTCCCTTCTTCCAACTCCACTGGGCAGCAGACTCGCTGTCCCAGGTCCAGTAAAACCAACCCCAGCCCTTTTCAAAGGCAGAAATCTGGGCTTCAGCATATAGCCTGAGCCATTTCTTGTAAGAATCTGAGTATTGTGATGGGTCTGCATTTGCTGCATCACAGGAGCATTGTTTGCCGCTGGGACAGGATGGTGTGAGGACGGGATCTCCACCGATGGGGTTTTTGTCCATTGTGCCTGTCCAGCGGGACCCAACACCAACGCTGTTGATATAGATTGTACAGTCCGTGTCGGCCTGTGACCATTCACCGCAGATAGTCGGACCATATCTATGCCGTGTCAGAGATTGTGTGAACAAGATGGAGATTAACCACTGTATTACTTACCCACTCCCTTTCGTGCTGCTCTTGGTGATTAAATCAACCCAGCTATCGCAAACAAATTCAAGCTTCTTCTTGTGAGTCAGCTTGATCAGGTCGGCATTGAAGATGGTGTACTGATGCGTATCTATAATCAAGTCATGGCCAGTGTTTTGCAATATACTCGACCATTTCGATAACTTCAAGAAGCCATCTCCGAAAACAATTTTCTGCTTCATTCCATTCCCGCCGACAATATCAGCAGCTTTGGTGGTCCAATCTAAAACGGGTTCGATGTCCAACTTCAACATCATCGGTTCGTTTGCGAGGCCATATAGAGCAATGACATTCTTATACCGGGGCTGAGCAAAGAATTTAGATAGTTGGTCATGTAGGTCGAGTGCTCTTTGGCCCCATTTAGTGCCATCATCACCTTTGAGCCACTTTATCTCGCCCTGACGGCCTGAGTGGTTCCATCCGTTCTGGCTCCCCGGAACGCCGTGTAGGTCCAGGTTCACGCGTAAGCCGAATTTTCTGCAATATTCAATGGCTCGCAGGAGATATCGCCAGCCCATCTTAGCGAAGTAAGGATCACCATCGTAGGTAGTCACTACCCAGTATCCATATGGTATTCGAACATGATCAAATCCAGCATCACGAATCTCTTTGAACGTCTGCTCGTTTACGAATGTAGCGTAGTGTTTTTCTAACGTGGGTTTGCCCGCATTCCCCAGGCGTTTAGTAAGGGTATATTCGTCCACAACGTTATCTCGTGCAGAATATCGCTGGAAAAAAGACGGAGTAATGAATGGTTCCATGGAAAGCCAGCCACCGAGATTCACACCTCGTATAGGCTGTTTACCGTATGGAAATGGTTTGTCCAAGGCTGGAACCTTCTCATTTGCTTGGGCAGAGTCGTCCCAAGTAGAATTTAAGCCCATGATAGGTAAACCGCCAACAGTTTCGTCAGTATATGTAACATTGAAATCGGCCGTGTCATACCATGAAAACGGATCTAGATGGGTTCCTTTTGCATCAGGCTATAATACGTATTAGTATTATTTTTCAATAGAAGGAAAGGATAAACACATACCGGTATAGAATTAGGACTTATCCCATCAAGCTCACTGTGGGATGGGCCAGTAGTTACGGGGCCATCAGGGTGTTTCCCGCCTCCGGCGTTCTTCTTCGACACCAGAACGGCGACGGCAATGATAATCGCAAGCAGAAGAAGGCACACTCCAACCACAACAACGATCTTTTTCCTCTTGGACCAGTTCTGTAAACAACCGTTGCCAGAACTGCCCTCCTCTTCATAATCGTAGCCATCACTGAAATAGTAGTCATCTCCTCCGCCTCCACCTCCACCATGATACTTCTCGGTGCGGCGTCTTCCACCTCCTCTGGTTCTTAATTCAGGGCTTCTCCCTTCTTCCAAATAAGCGCCAGAAACAAGCCTTTTCTTCTCCTTCTCTCTGTCTTTCTCCCTCCTTTTCTTTCTTTGCACGTCTCCTGGACTCTCCCAGCCTTTCTCCCTCTCCTTCTCGCTGTCTCCGGCAAACCCACTTTCGAAAATGTATTTCTTCTTCTTCTTCTTTTCTTTCTTCTGCTGCTTGATTTCCTCCTTTCGAGCCTTCTTTTTCATGTCCTCATCTGCTTTGCGGTTTAACTGGTCAAGCTGCGCCAGCGCATCGGAGTTAAGTAGCACAGTCGCACTATTCGCAGAGTCGTTGCTGGTATGCTTTTCCCGCCGTCCATGCCGTCTCGTATCCCTATCATTATATTCACGCTCCTGGTCCGTATCATAACCCCTTCTCCTTCGATCTCTTAATCTTTTATCGCCACCTTCATCAGCGGTGCTATCCCTCCTAGGCCGATGTCTGTTATGCCCTTCCCGATCCCGTTCGCGATCCCGTTTCTTAGGCGAAGTGGCTGGTGACTCTTTCGCTTTATGCCCGGATCTGGGACTAGGATAATGCGAATGCCTTTCTCGGTCCCGATCTCTTTCGCGCCTGTCAGCGCGAGGAGAATGGCTTGCGTTTGGCGGCCGCGCAAAAATCGGCCTCGAGTCAACTATGTCCTCACTTTCAGTCGCACTATCCCACGTAACACGTTCGTCGCGCGTTCGCACTCGATCTCTGTGCCGTCTATCTCTCGATGGCTGGTGTTCTCTCTTCCTACTTCTATGTCTCCTATCATCAAATACATCATCTTCATCCGGTGCATGTACACCTTCATCCTCAGCGTGGACGCCCCGGTATCCACTTCTTCTCGTTTTGCTTTCTCTTGCCCTGCTTTCTCGTCGTTTTCTATAAGCACGGTCATAGCCATCGGAATCGTCTCGGTCGTAGGTGTAATCGTATTGAAGGTCATCGCTATGGTGGCGGCCTCGAGACCGATGAGGTGGGTGCGGTGAATGGCGTGTGCCACTCATGGGAAGTTAGAGCTTTTGAATAAGGCCAAAGGCTAGATTTGATGAAGTTGCGTTCGTCGAATGGTAGAATATGCGGCCGTCACAATGAAAATCGTAGTATGTTAACGCTTAACGGAGGTAAGGGAACGTTGGATAATAGGAGGTTCACATCAAAGGGAACAGCCTAATGCATTGTCAGTATTCGCTAGTGTACCCGTAGATATCTAGATGTCCATACCTTGGACTGTCATATATATATATCAGCCGGCCGTCTGTCGGTGTTGTTTGTTTATGTCCTGCAGGAATACAGAAAAGTTTACGGTTCGGCCCTTGGCGCGTGTCCCTGGCGGCAGCGCGGCTAAAAAGGACGGTACAGGTACCCGCGCGGATAAGCGCAGCCTGTGTTTGATATGTTTCCAAGTGCTATCAAGACTTAACTATTCGGAGGCGAAGGGGTTGATAAAACAGAGACATGAAGTGAGGAGATATTATTCGTATTTATCAGTCTCGCTAGCGCTATCGTTAGGTAAGGTATATGTGGGAGAGTAACTATGTAGACAAGTATGTGGGCAGTATCGAAAGAGCCAACAGCCATGTCCAGGGTCGATTTATCAAGGGAAGAGGGAACATAAAAAAGAACCACCAAGACAGTGTAGGAATAAGAAATAACAAGCCCAGCTCACAAATGCAACAAGCACAGCAAACGTAACGCATAGCATCGCATATGAAAAAGAGGGAATCAAAAGAACTGGAGAAGTTAGCGAAACAAACAATGCTCCCAAATTGAAATCGAGACAAGTCAAAAAAAAAAACATCCCGTGTAGATGGACAAATACATGAACGGACAGACTGGGTGGGCGGTTTTATTAGCTCTCGAACTGAGGAACTGAGATAAAAAAGGGGAAATGGGTGGGGGGGAGGATTCAATATGAGGTATCAATGGACTAACGCTGGCGAAGCAAAGCGTAGCGCAGTAGTGCTGAAGGGGAAGAAGGAAAACGGGCTAAAAGGTGAAAAGAAAACGCCATCCAGTAGTCCGTCTATGATGAAGAAAGAACTAAAAGAGATACCAAAGGGGAGTATTAAAAAGGAAACTGGGAATAGAAAATGTCGGGTAAGAAATCCATCGCGTCGTATCCTCGCACCTTCACCAAGTAACGGCACATCACATTGTTATTGAGCTAGGTCAGCCGGAGATCACAACTCGCGCGCCCTCCTTGCCTAGTACTCCACGCTCGGAGGGTTTTGGGCTTCTCTCCCTGCCCTTCTTTCGGCTGAAGAAAGAGAACATCCCACCAGAGCTATTGCCATGAGCACCCGTAGTAGATCCGTTTCCATTTGGCAGATTGTTGCCGTTCACATTGTTTGGGAGTGCATCCCCGTTAGTGGTCTGATCAGCCAGTCCGGACCAACTGCCTGTCTCCTCGAGAACCATTTGGACACCTCCAGATTTACTCCGGTTTCGGGTAGCACCGCGAGGTTGGGGCTGTGGCGGTTGAGCCGGCGATGGCGGAGGCGGGGAGAACTGTGGAACTCCTTGGTTGGTCGAGGTGATGGTATGAGAACGGTTAGCGTGGCGTTGGGACGGGAGCGAAGGGGGACCGGGAGGAGGTTGGGTTGGAGGAGAGCGAGAGAGGGCACCGCCGCGATCAGAGGACGGAGAACCAGGGTTTACACTATCGACTGGTACATGATTCTGGCCATGTGTGTCGGACGCGGTAGATCGGTAGGATTTTTCTGTCCTAGTTGACTTGTCCGTTCGGGTCGACCGATCTGTTCGGACCGATGGTGAGGAGGAGCCCGAGCGACCCTGGGAATTGGTATGCCGGTGTCGACGTCGCTGGCTCGGTGATGTTGTCAGATTGAGGCAGTCTTCGGGGTTAGCAGATGCGGCAATGGCTGCCGCAGCGGTGGTTTCATAATTCATCGTTGTGTAATCAAAAGGTTCAAACATGGTTTCTATGATACGGTGAAGCTCGTCCTCTCGGATTTCTTTGGCCGTAGCATCATCCTTGAGTTCAGCGCGGGGTTTCTGGCGGCGGGCACGCGCTTCTAACGGTGCCTCCTCAAGCAGAAGTTCTTCGAGATCGTATGTAGCGTCAAAGTTGGTCTTGTCACTGGACGGTACGAAGACTGGTTCAATCTCCTTTCTCTCGAGGGCATCAAAGTCGATAGGAGCAAAGAAGGCGTGAGTAGTGAATGATTCAAAGTTCATGGCGCCAATGCGTTTCGTCGGGTCCTTTTCTAGTAATGCACTGAGAGCATGGAGACAAGGGACGGTAACGGCAGGGTTTGTGACGTAGTACTTGGGTTGAGTGCGCATAATAGCTTCGCTGAGAGAGTTATGGCTTCGGCCATCGAAGGGTCGTTTACTGTAGATGCATTCGTAGAAAGTTACTCCGAGTGACCACCAGTCAACATTCGATAGATAGCCTCCTCCTTGGAAGACTTCAGGGGCGAGGTATGCCATTGTTCCGGATCTGCTTGTAAGTGGTTTCGAGGGTTTAAAGTCTGAGGCGACATTCTGACTTCGAATTAGGATAATTGCCTTGTATTGAGGTTTGCATAGGTGACTTACAAAATCAGCGAGATGAACGTGTCCTTCAGAGTCCAGTAGTATGTTGTCTGGCTTAACGTCTCGATGAACAATGCCCTGCCCGTGAATATAGTGTAGAGCGCATGCAAGCTCGGCCATCCAGAATCGAATTGCCTCTTCAGTGAAGCATTTTCTCGATATATGGAAACGGAGGTCCCCGCCGTTCATGAGGTCGACAACGATGTATCTAGAGAGTGTTAGCAATGACGATAGTCATCGAGTTAATCGATACACCACTTATATTCGCCCAACGTACATGTACTCCATATCCTGGAAGCTGTATCTCAAGTTGCAGAGAAAGGGGTGGTTAAGATGTTCGAGCATGCGCCGCTCGCGAATAATATTCCGCACGCTCTCCGACCGGACGACTGATTAATGCAGTGAGTATATGCAGTTGATTCCGCATAAGGCGAAGAAGGGGAGCCTACCTTCATCTTTTCTGATATATTTCAGGGCAAAAGTAAGGCCAGTATCTTTCCGCTCGACGATGCGAACCTTTCCAAAAGCACCCTTTCCCACGACACGAAGTAGCCTGAACTGGTTCAAATTGACTAACAGAGAAAACGAGTGTTAACCTACACGTCTGCGGCCAGGAGGAACGATGAGAAAACATACCTGGGTAATCTGGAGAAGAGAGCTTGCCCTGAGAATTACCCATCTCAGCCGCAGCAGCCGCTGTGCGCGTTCGATTGGATTAAGGAGTCAAACCCGCTCTGCATCGACAGTTAAGAAGACAGAAAAGCGGTAGCTAAGCTGGGCGGAATTGCTTTGACGTCGAGTTCGGGGAGCAGTGTCCGTTGAAAGAGGAATGGTTGTAGGAAAAACTCGGCGGAGTGAGCCGTAATAATGAGTGAGTGATGATGATGATGATGATGATGATGGAGGAGGAGAGTCGGTAGCCAGGAAGGCTAGAGGCCGTTGTTAGTGCCAGACTTTTGGTGGAGGTACGTGTGTCCGAGAACGAATCTGAAACGCAGAAGGGAGCCGTGTGAATGATTTTCTTTTTGCCCTTCTGGCATGGAATGACGAGAACCAAGTGAGGGTGTGATTGGGGAGAAAGGGAGAGGGAGAAGTGGACCGGGCCCAGGACGGAAGCAAGCCAACTCGTCCCAGATACTGGATACTCGCCCGTTAGGTTGTAGTTGTAGGGATGTTACCTCTTCAATATCGACGCATGGGTGCCTGTCTGGTCCTTTCTGACGCTTCCCTTTTCTCCTGCGTGAGGCTGGAGGGATAAGAAGACGCTTGAAGGATCTGGCGAGCGGCGAGGCTGGTTGGGTGGTTAAGCAGGGTCAGGGCGGGCGAAACTCCGCAGATCCAGCCGTTTTCTGGTGGCCGTATTATCCGTATCTTCCGTGACAAGGTCGTATAACACTCGAACTTCGCCGTCCGGGCTCGACGTGAAGCAATAATATGGCGTCAAACGCAGCGTGCAGTGAGTGTCGAAGTGTCCACTGTATGTGTGTGTGTGTGTGTGTGTGTGGTTGTTGTTTCTCAGCGTAAAAGCACGAGTGAGGTTGAAATTGAGGTTGAGGTTGACGTTTATTATTATGATAATTTTCTTGTGGTTACGGGAAGGAGCGAACCTCAGGTTTCGCTCTCTTGACGCTTTTTTCTTCCCCTTCACAATATATTCCACGTGGAACTTCCCCTTTCGGACACGCCCTTTTTTCTTTTTTTTCTTATTTGCAGAAAAAAAAAAAAAAGAAACGAAAATAGAAAGTTTAAAAGAGGAAGGAACGCCGATCTTGTCCGGTTCAGGAACAAATAAGTCACATGTTAAGTCACGTGGAGTCACATGATATACGCCTGGCGAACCCAGGACGCCAAGGCCTCTCCCTCACCGCCCTGGGCCGTCCTGCCGCCGCCCGCCGCCCTCGTGGCGCCACGTGAATTGCTGACTAAGGCGGCAGAATCCCGGCATTTGGCGACGGCTTGAAGGAAAACCCGACGGACGGGTCAGGCACGAACAACACAACACGCTTCTTCAGCAAAAAACAAGGGGACATCCACGGCGCCGACCAGGGAGACGGGGTCCGATGAAATGGCGCTAGGTCGTGGAGAAACATGGGGAGACGGCAGCGCGGATTAAGTCATAGAACTCCGTATGAGAAGCTGAACTATATCTGCTAACACAGCGATCAACAGCGGTACACACCCACCCACCAACAGATGCCGAACCCATCCCTTGTAAGGCTCAGGAAGGCCCTTGATCGCCGATATCGAAAAAAAAAAAAAAAAAAAAAGCCAAACTCGCCTGTTCTAGGCTAGTCCGGTTTTTTAAGCTTACTTTTCTAGTATGTCCAACTCTGGGGCCTCAAGAACCACCTCCCCCTTTTTCAGGCCCATATTATTTTCTCGGGCATCATTTCGGATATTTACTGACTTTTTATTATATACTTACGCTCTGTCGAAAGTACTCTAAACTAAATTCTCTCAGGCGGCAAGCCATCCAAGTATGTGCTTGTCCGCGCGTCCCGAGCCATATCCGTACCTCACTCGAACTGGTGAAGAGGGAAAAAGCAAGCACCAGACAACAAGCCAGCCAGCCAACCAAAGGCGCCAACTGACGTTCGCCACGATCAACCACACCACTCTTTCCTGGTTACGATTGTTCATGTTCTTTTTTTTTTTCCCGTCTCTACCTGTTTTGGTGCTTTCTATTGTGGACATGATGACAGAGCTGACAGGTCCTCGCACACACTCGATGTCAGGACAGAACCACTCTTTTCAATATTATTACTCCTCACCGAGTCATGCTAGCCAGCTCGTCGACCACATTGTATTAACTTCAATAATCGACGATCGATCGATGACGCGATCGATAGAGCGATGCATGTTGAAAATAGAGACCATACTACTCCGTATATGTGTCAAAACGACTGTGCTGACGGGAACAGAGCCGGCGCTCCGCCCGTGGACAGGGCATCGGCAGAACATTTGCGGAGTGCAGAGGCGGTTCTTCATCTATCTGTATCAACTACGACGGAATGCTGGCTCGGTTTCTCTCTTCCACGGCCTGCCTGATGGCAAGAAGTCCAATCAAGGTCGCCTGCCATTAGCGTATCATGTGATCTGCTGATTAGGTAATTACTCCTTTCCCCCGGTTCGCCAGCAAGCCAAAAAAGGGGGAAGGAAAGAGAACGACGAAGACCTGATTTCTATAGAGCTCGACGCCCACAAAATAACCAATGCTGCTCGAAGTCTTTGCGATGTCGAAAAAAACCGAATTACATGTCAAGAGGAATCCTCCGTGGCTGGATGGGTAAATACGAGCAGCCTCAACTCAATTCTTTTCCCTCGCCTCTTTCTTTGTCCATGTCTCTCGGCATTTTTTGTCGCTTGGCCTCAAGGGTGCCGACCTATGCCTACTTCGGCGTGGTGAAACACGGATGTACACTTCCTGGCGCCCAGCCACAGGGAACCCGCAAGGATGCTCAATCTGGTACCCTTTTCCCGGCTGTCTTGTCAATTTTTGGCTCGAGATATCACCTTGCCTCAAGTGCTTGGCTATGGCTTGCGTGCGAGGATGGACCCTGCCGGTTGATAGGAGCTCAGTAGAGGCGAGCTGTCCTGGTTCCCGCTGTGTTTCGGCGGAACACACCATGTGTGGAGTACGGAGTACAGAGGGCGTAAAAATATGTTTAACTGTCGCGTTTGATCGCTCACAGCAGCTTGACCAGTCATATCATCATGGGACAGAGCAACAATTTGAGAGGCGCAGCTAAGGGGAAAAAACAAACCTGAGCATGAAACGCTCCCTGCATCCGAATTTGAGCTGTCCTCTCACTTCGCTCGGGTTCAACATCGCTCGACATGAAACAGAATCAAGCAGGTGTCCATATACGCCGATGGTGATATGCATGGGCGGCAGAGAATTTTCCCAGCCTGTTGGACAGGAGTACCAACACTTGTCTCTTTCACCATGCATGCACATGTATATGTATACCTGAGTACATATATATATCCATGCATCCATCCTTTTTTTTCATTTCATTCTATAGGTTATCCCAGTCCTAAGCAGGTCTCGGACAGATGGGAATTCACACGTGGAGGCGAGACCCTTCCTCCACGTGTTGCAGGATTTTCTAGAAAGATGGAAGGAATATTCGTTTGTTGTTCTTTTTCTCCTCAATCCTAGTTTGGGTACGGGGACTCGACTCAAAGAACTGGCACAGGCCAAGGCCTTCCTGAGTGAAAGATGCGCGATTATTGCCCTGTCAAGGCTGGTTGGCCCTTACGATGCTGACAGCTGAAATGGTGCTGGATGCAATAACCCTGTAGTTTCCATTTTTATGAAAAGGAGATATATGCATTATTATTGCGCATATACTCCATAGATGTATGAACATGGCATTACCTCAAGGTATGGAGTCGTATCACCCACATTTCCCCGTAGCCCTACCATCGACGCCCATATATGGGGTCCTCCCTCTTGGAGCCGGCGCTCGCCTTGCGCTCCATAACCGGCGGCGTGGCTCGCTTCCCGCTTCCCCCTTTCCCATAGCCACCGGCTGTCTGAGCCTGATAGCCTGGCGTCGCCATCTCCTTCGAGTCAAGAAGCTTACTACTCTTTGTTGTAAAGCTTAACTTGCCATCGTCCCATGACCGTGACTCCGCATCTCGACCAAAAAGGGCCAACATATCTTTCATTGTCAGCTTGCCGGCCGCAGATTTACCCTCAATAGTAGACTTGGCTAGTTCGCGCTTGCGTTCTTGGAGCTCAAGTATACGCTCCTCCACAGTCCCCTTGATTGTCAACTTGTACACTTTGACATCAATCGTTTGGTTCAGGCGGTGGACACGGTCGATGGCCTGTTCTTCCACAAACTACAAAAAGATGATGACGTTAGGCTTGGGGCAATTCTAAGAATAGAAATATGGGGTTATCACGGCACATAAACTTACGGGGTTCCAGAAAGGCTCGAGGATCACGACTCTGCTTGCGGCCGTTAGGTTCAGCCCCAATGATCCTGCACGTAAACTACAAAGTAGTACTCGGGTACCACTAGAGTTCCGGAGTCGGTTCAAACTCGCTTCTCGGAGGTCGTTTCTCATACCGCCGTCGTATCGGGCATAGCCGATACCTCCGTTTTTCAGGAAGGGCTCGATTTTATCAAGCATGGAGGTAAAAACCGAGAAGACAATGAACTTGAACTGACCGGATTCTCGTTTGAGAACCCTCATTAGATGTCGTATTTTCGCCGAGGTCTGGACATCATGGATGATATCGGGCGTGGGCTGAGATATACCAGCCTCGTCGTCATCCTCGTCAGTTTCTGCATCTTCCTCTTCCTCTTCCTCATCCGTATCAGTATCCTCGGACCCAATCCACTCCCCTCCCCCGTCAGCATCTTCGCCCTCAGATCCCACAGGTGCGGTAAGGTTTCCAGAGCCACGTTGTTCCTCGGGAACAATCCATTCCCCATCCTCATCCTCATCGTCACTATCAATAATAATAGGTCTGGCCCGGCGGCTCCTTGCTCGTTGGGACTCTTTCTCCACTTTGGCTTCCACGGGCTCTGGCTTTGGCCTTGCCTTAGTGTTCTTTTTTCTGTGCTTGGGCTTTTTCTCCGCAACAACCGTGCTGATAACTTGGGTCTTCAAGTCTGCTTCACATTCACCACAGCGAGCAGCGCCACCAAGGGTCTCGTCCTTGCTCAACTCAATCTGACACACATCACATCTCTTAGTAGACATACTCAGCCCACCGAGCATATCGGCAATGTTGTCGATATCGTTGTCCTTATTCTTGCCCTGGTTATCATCACCCATCAGTGCATCTTGCTCTTTGGCAAGTTCGCCCTTGACCAGGTCAGGATGGTTACAGGCCTGACGCAGCCTGAGAAGCAAAACCAATGCCCCAGCATAGCTTATATTCTGACCGCCGATCATTCGCTCTAAGCTTCTGTCTGCACGTTGTTCAAGTCTCTGGTAAAATGCCCATTCTTCAGGGCTAAACTCAGCCTCGATTTTAACAATGTCTCGCTTCACAATTTTGAACCCTTCAGAAGGCCCTTGCTTTTGGTCATTGGTCAGTTCCTCACTGTTGGTGTCCCCAGTGTCTGGTTTTGAATCCAGTTTTAAAACATCCTTTGTACGTCTTTTCATGAATGCTTTGAGGTATACTTGTAGACGGCGAAGTGCCAATCCACCCCGGCCATTGCTCATGGGCCGAGTGATTTGTTCCCTCCAAGCAGCCAACTCGTCATACGGCTTGATTCGTAAGAACCTGATCAAGCTTTGTAACTCGTCTAAGTTATTCTGTAGTGGAGTTCCGGTAAGACACCATCTATACTGTGAATTTAATGCATAAACGGCTTGTGTGGCTTTAGCATTTCGGTTCTTGATTGTGTGTGCTTCATCGAGCACAATCCGGTACCAGTGGACCCCGAAACATCCATCGCTTTTCCCGTGCTCGGAACTGAGTGTTCCGTATGTTGTAATCACAACGTCAAAGCTGTCCAGGTCGTCCCTATGTTTTGTGCGTCCAGTGCCATGATATACGCAAACACTTAAACGGTGAGATCGCTCGATTTTGGATTCAATCTCGCTTTCCCATTGCTTTATCAAGGCAAGTGGAGCCACAACAAGTGTGCTTTTCGAGACATTTGCGGGTATCTTGGATTTATCCTTCTTCTCCTTCCCTTTCTCAGATATTTCTTCCTTACCCTCCGGTATCACTGGCGCTCGGGGGTTAGTGAGCAGTAATGCAATGGCCTGAACAGTTTTACCAAGTCCCATGTCATCAGCAAGGATACCACCTTTAGGCAGCACGCCTCTAGTCTTTTTAAGTCCACTCTCTTTATCCTTCATCCATGCCACTCCGTCGATCTGATGAGGTAAAAGTTTGACTTTCAAACCTTCCACAGTTCCATCATCTTCCTCTTCCCCTTCTTCCTCTTCCACTTCCTCGTCTTCTTTATCTCCTGTTTTTTTGTTTCCACCGTTCTCATCCACGTTAACTCCCATGAGCTTGTCAGCAAGCTCATCAACCTGCTTTTCAATCTTTTTCTTGCGTGACCTTGTCCGGGACTTATCATCTTCATCCTCAAATGCACCCTCAAGCAGCGCTTTGATGTTTTCGTTGGCTTTCTCGCTGTCAATGTAGGAATATGCGTCAGACGAGCCAATTATATCATCTCGAAAACTGTTGTTGGTGCTTCCATATCCAACATCAGGCGTGGTAAGGTCCATGAAATTCTTTAGAGTGCTGGCTGCCTTGCCCATTTTTGGGGCTGAAGGTTTTGAGGTGAACATTGGCTCTGGTGTCCGCCAAGTAGTCCTATCAGCATTCATAGGCTTCATTATTTCTACCACACTATCATCGTCAGGTATTGTTATGGTAGAACGGCTTTTGAAAGAAGAAGGCTTCGTAGCCTGATATGGATTGAACGCCCTCTTATCATTTTCTTTTGACGCATTATCATTCAAAGTCGAGCTAGGTGCGGGACGGTGATGTTCAGGACGAGGTTTGTTGCTTTTTGGAATCACAAACGGATGACGTTGGTTTGCATTCATAGACCCAAGCGGTGACGGCCTTCCAAATTCTACTTGCTTTGGAGGCTGCGTCTTCTTTCCTTCCGCTCCGGGGATGGAGGGGACCTTCGGCGGCTCCCGCACTTTAACCATCTTATTCCAGCGAGGTTATTAGTAAATATCAACCAGGGTTTATCGTAGTCTACCTCGCCATTGGGATGTTAGATTTTGTTTTATTCGTTGCTTAGAATATGGCTCACCTTCGGTCTATCAACGCGATTCCTCCCAAACTAACCATGCAATATTATGCGATTGCGGGGAATCCAAGGCTGGATCAACGACAAGAAATAACATTCACGCTACCAACCAAGGCGAAGAAAATAGTTGCTATCATGGCCTTGAACGCGCAGTGAAGTGTCGTCGTCCTTCGATCGACGTCGTTTTGCCCCCTCCGTAAAAATAACAATAAACGTTTTCTTATCGATAACTGTCCTGGCAACCAGGCTAGCCTTAAACAGTCTAGCATGTTTTCTGCTTAGTAATGCTCACTTTGCGTGTCACGTGCCGTATCTTGTCGTTCCAGCCTAACTACTACGGCCAGAGATAGTTCTATTGACCAATATCAAGATACCCTAAAGAACCTCTTTTGGCTGCTTCTGTTCGCTGTCCCGGTCCAGTCTCCGGCCTTACATCAATCCTGCCTTAATAACCGATGAATAGGCTACCAGTTGCTCGGGCGGCTGATGGTGTCTATTCCTGCGTCAGTGACTTTCGTCGTATAGACGAAAATCCGGAATTTAAGGGCTGAAGAGAGTGAAGGAGAAGCGAGGATTAAAGCGTTATATGATGATGGGGTGCCATTCTTTTCAAAGGAATCTATCTATATGAGACATCTACCAACAGCTAACGGGAAACTTACCTTCAAGTCATATAATAAAAATCAAAGGACCCGACGGGGTAATTGTTGAATTTGATTTGAAGACCGGTCAGGTAGTTGAGTCAGATAACCCTGAGCTAGAATTTGTTGTGTATGTTCATTGTGTGATTATGTTTTGTGGTGATATCCGTGGCTTACATGGAAGTAGAACAAAAGCTGGCATTGGCTATATGTCCCCGTTACTTCTCATGCACTATCTACGTCGCGATGATTTAGCTTATTGCAGTATGGTGGTATATCATACCCACGTCTTGCGGAATAAACATACGAAGGAACTTATCATATCCGCAAATATGCCATCCATTGTTACTGTTTCTTCATTTTTGAGAAGCACTTAGAGGCATGGGAGTCCAGCAAAATATGCCTCGAAACTCAAGCAATTTTTGATAGGATGACATTCCCCACAGATTTTAAGATTGATGAAATTGTTGCATTTGCATGTGGTCGAATTGCTCAGACTTTGGAAGACCGCTTAAGTCCTTGGACAGATATTATTAAACGACGGGTACCGTATCAGCATGGGTTGATATGTACAATAAGAAAAACTTTAAGCAAGCGGATGGGTGCTCGAGGTATTCAGTGCTTTGCACAGGATCCTGCATACACCACCATTGATTATGAACTTCTCAAAATGCACGCAATCACCACGATCGACGATCCTGAAGGCTTCCTTATGATTGACGATACCACCCTGGTGATCTCAATGGCGCCAAACATACCTGTCAAAGGAATAATCGCACATACTGCACAGCCGGCCATGATTGTATGGGATATTGATAATGGAGAAAACACATTTTGGTAAAAACCCCTTTTCTCCCTCTCGGGCTATAGCTAAATATTGTCGGCTGCGTGCTAATACAATCCTAGTACAGATCCAACATCCTCGCGACTCAAGGAATTCCTCGATAGTTCCTATTCTAGAACCGAATTCCCTCACGACCCAGATAATTTTAAAGATGTGGCGATGTATACAAAACTAGGCTCATAGAACATAACCAACAAAAGTGGTTGGCCGGAATGCATGCTCAACACAGGTGAATAGTCATGACACACTACATGTTTGCATCAGGCACGTTTTTAGTCAGAATATCTACGGTAAGTGCAGAAACGCTGAGAACCCTTTCGCCTACATCATGCTCGACAAGAGTCCTTCCACGGCGATTCGTAACCAGTCACGGACCACTGGTTGTCTTAGCCGGATATCCGAGGTTGAATTACGTACAGGAGCAAACACTTCAATGTCGGTGTATATACCGAGTCTAGGCACCAGACGATGCTCGAGAAGTACATGTCCGCATCCTCAACAAACTTATGCGACCCCAGAACTTATTACTACAGTCACCAATTGCCTATTGGCTGTTAACTGCTATCATTTCGCTAACACCTAGACTTCCTTGCGCTTGGATAACGCCTAGATCTCCTGCCCTGTGCCAGCTTCCACCCAGGCTGTTGGCAAGGGATTCACGTTTTACGTACTGTCCATGGAAGCATGGCTGCCACGAGCTATCATCTACAGGCATTAAAATGTTGGCATGCACCAGCTGGTCCGAGTGTAGGGCTGGCTCTTGAGGCTGAGCTGAGCCTCTCTAACTTAATTGTTGGGATGTCACAATGGTTGGCCTTCGATAACTACCACAATGAGGCATTTCCCAGGCTACCGGCACTCTGGGATACGTACTCCGGCACGACGCCACAAGCCGTGTTAGTTGATGGTGAAAATCGGGGAATAAAGAATACCCCTCCAATAAGTGACAATTAGGAAGCTAGCATATGGCATTGCTATTGGCTATCGATATGATTTCCCGTCATATGTACCTACCCGGGCGGTTGGATGGAGCTGTTGGATGTACAGTACTCGCAGGTCATCTCATACCCCCTGTATGCTATGACGGAGACCACACAGAGCCGTACGGAGTACAAAGGGCACCTACTGGGTTAATCAATATGAAGTGCTTTTTACTCGGGGAATCATCCTTTTAACGTGGGTTCCTAATCCATATTTATTTAAGGAGTTTTGAATTCTCCTCCAACTTTCATCAATCCTGAGCTCAAATCTCCTTGATAAAGCATTATCAAAAGTACTTCCAATATACCCACTATCACAGGGCTTTGATTCCAAAAAAACAATGGCTACCAAACTCACGGCACTAAACCTGGCTGCTGTCAAAGAAGCATACACTTTGATCAAACCCAAGATATGGAAAACTCCTGTCTACAAGTCAGCAATACTATCACATACCATCAGTAGTGCCATATTCCGCAAAGACAATATTGGAGCCACCGGCGTCCCAAAAATCAATGTATTTTTCAAGTGTGAGAACTTGCAAAAGACAGGTTCGTTTAAATTTCGCGGTGCCTCCCATTTTCTCGCGAGACAGAACGATCGGGCGCTCCGAAACGGCCTAGTCACTTACAGCACTGGTAGATATTATCCCCATGCTCTCTTCTCTCAGCTAGTATGGTATGGTCTAAATTTGGCTAACGGCTATATGCAAGGTAATCACGGCATTGCGTTGGCCCAAGCAGCTGCGTATGAGTCGGAGGAGCGAGGCTTCCCCATACCCCTGACTGTCATCATGTCCAAGTCAGCAGACCGGGGCAAAATCTCCATGATAGAAAAGTTGGGAGCTACTGTATCGGCCTGCTATTCGACGATGGAGGCTTGTGCAGTACAGGCAGAAGAGCTGCAGCGGAAGGCTGGGTTGACCTTGGTCCCAACGTCCGGTCACTGTCATGTTGTCCTGGGCCAGGGTACTGTCATGCTCGAGTTCCAGCAGCAGGTTGCAGGCCTAGGCGAGAAACCGCTAGATGCTGTCATCGTTCCCATTGCTGGAGGTGCATTGCTGGCTGGTACAGCCCTGGTATGTCAGGAAGCGAGCTCCCGCATCGATGTCTTCGGGGCAGAACCGCTTGAGGGTGGACCCTCACTCTTACAGGGCCGCCAAAGGGGTCGCCGCATCGATACCTTATGTCCTGAAAAGTCGACCATTGCCGATGGCCTTCGTTGTCTCGTGGCCAAATCGAACTGGGATATCCTTCGAAGCAAGACGCACGTTCGGGATGTATTCCCAGTAGCTGACGGTGAGATCCTGACGGCCATGCGACTGATTCTAGAGGGCACGAAGCAGCTTGTAGAGCCGAGTGCAGCAGTGCCACTGGCCGCCCTGCTCTTTAATAAACGCCTCCATTCCAACTTGGCTCTGAGGAACGGTCCGTTAAATGTTGGCATCATATTGAGTGGTGGAAACACAAGCGTAGAGAGGCTGCTTTCGCTCTTTACGTGATGTAGCGGGAATTTTCATCTGTCAGCTGTCTTGTTCTCCCCCCAATAATAATAGCCACAGTACTCCGTACGAACCAACATAATACTATCCTTAGCTGTTGTTTTGATGGGTCTTTTCTGGTTGATTGGCTAACTAGTTACCAGTAATCTAAGAAGTTCTCTGGAGGTCAAAGCCATTCACGGACGAACTGGCCACTCAGCCCCTGACAACCCCCAGGCGAGCAATGAAAGCAGCCGATAGGCCAGATGGCGAGAAGAGGCGCAAGCTAAACGGCCAACAACCAGTCCACCAGCTATGCAGCGAATAGTTTAGCCAGCTACCAAATCTGTTAACTGGACGGTTCAATACTCCGTATGATCGATTGAATATGAACTGTGGAGGGAAAATATCGCATTCGCTCTTCGGGCGTCAGGGAGCGATCTGCTTCTACCCGTGAACAAAAGCAGAAGACGCCGGTTACGAAACCGCTATATCATATTTGATTGCCTGTTACCCAGACGGCTACAGGTCTCCAGAACAATGTAACTAGCGAAGCGGCATCTGAGTTACTATCTGATACAACTCGCCGTAGACGGATCTCCGGTTCCTGTTTGCGTCCATGGGATCTCACATCGTACCCCTGGGCTCCACGCCAGTGTCAACAATGACGAGATTTCGATCCTGAGCCGCCGACCTTTTAATCCATACCTAGTCCCTCTCAAGGTTACTTACCTACCTGACTGTCGGATCCCTGGAGGAAAAGTCGAAACCAATCGATGGATAGACGGTCCGGAGTCAATATATCCTTGCACGATCATACTGTTAATAACCATTAACTGGTCTATGTGGCTACGTTTTCGCCCTGCTGCTTTGGGTTGCTGGTCTCCTGCCGGCGCATATGGAAAAATGCCTCACGGGAGGATCTCACTGCCATCCAATCCGTATGGACGGTACGCTTTTGCTAGTTGGGTTTATATAGAGGGGGCTCCAGCAGGAGCTATCCGCAACTTTGAAAGGATGGAAACGCTATCAAGCTTCTCTACTACCATTCACTGTGTTTTCAATACCTAATATCAAGTACCAGCCCCTTCTACATACCTTTCTTGATGCATACCAACCGCCAGGTACTCCCCAGTACCAATGCAAGCAGCACTACAACTCTTGCAGAAAACGCATATGGCAGCCATTCCAAAGATATCTCTGTCGATGACGTCCACAAAGCCGAAGCCATATCGTCAAACTCCCTAGACAAGGCTCCCGATGGAGGTCTGGTAGCATGGACTCAGGCCACCATGGCCCATCTAGTCATATTCAACACATGGGGGTTCGCAAACTCCTTCGGTATATTTCAGGCCTACTACATGGGATATCTGGGCCGGTCTCGAGCGGACATAGCCTGGATAGGCTCCATTCAGATCTTCCTTATATTCATGATTGGAGCCTTTTCTGGCCGTGCAATCGACGCTGGATATTGCCGAACAATTCTCGTGGCCGGCCTGTTTCTGCAGATACTAGGAGTGTTCATGACCTCGGTGGCTCAAGAATACTGGCAGATATTCCTTGCACAAGGTGTGTGTCAGGGTATTGGAAATGGGTTAATATATACCCCGACTGTATCGCTAGTCTCGACCTACTTTTCCAAAAGAAGGGCCATGGCCATGGCTATAACGTCTGGTGGAGGTGCCACTGGCGGAATTGTGTTTCCCCTTGTTGCCCAACAGCTTCTCCCCAAAGTAGGATTTGCATGGACTGTTAGGGTGATGGCATTCATCATGCTCGCTAATGCATCTGTCGTCATATGTCTCATGCGTGGAAGAGTTGCCCCAAGGAAAAGTGGCCCTATAGTCGAATGGTCGGCTTTCCGAGAATTTCCATACCTTCTGTTCTGCATTGGCAGCTTTCTTATCCTGTGGGCTGTCTATTTGGCCTATTCTTATGTAGGTTGTCCCCTCAGGAAACCAAGTTCCAAATATTTGCTAACCCCTTAACTACTAGATCAGCACTTTCAGTCACGATATCATTGGGATTTCTCCCTCTACCTCCCTAACCATCCTACTTATTACGAATGCCGTTGGCATCCCCGGTCGTGCTATTCCTGCCTTCGTCGCTGACCGATATACGGGGCCCCTTAGCATGTATATACCAATGTCGCTAGCAGCAGGCATTTCCTTTTATGCATGGTCTGCAGTACGTGACTTGTCTGGTCTCATAGCATTCTCAGTCATGTACGGACTGTTCGCAGCTGCATGTCAGGGCCTTTTTATAGCCTCTTGCTCCTCCTTGACAGTCGACCTTAGCAAGATGGGCACCCGAACAGGCATGGTATTTACTATTGTCTCCTTTGCAACGCTGACAGGGCCACCTTTGGCGGGAATGCTTATTGAAAAGAGAAATGGTGATTACCTCTATGCCCAAATTTTCGGCGGTACATCGTTCGTTCTGGGATCGCTGATATTGATCGGGGCAAGGTTCGCTCACACTGGGGCCAACTGGAAGCGTCGTGTGTAAGCTTGGTATATTTTTGACGTATTTGGATTTGTTGAATGCATTGCTGGGCTTTGATAGTATAGATTAAGTATCTGTATATAATAATCTTTTCTAGTAGTTAGTAGTAATCGTTATACTGTTATTTCCATCCTTGTGCAAGTCCACTGGTTAAAGCTGGAATGGACGTAACTAAAGAGACACCAAAGCCAAACCATGGAATATATCATCAGCACAGAATTCAGCGAGCCCACCAAACTACATATTTCTGTTCTCTAACTTCTCATAGATAATTTCGAGTCACTCTCTAAATATTCCATCATGGATGTCTTTCTGGGGACTCCGACGGAGCACTTTAATCCGTGTGGTTACTCACTTGTCGACTAGTTAGTGGATCGTCGTATAAATATTGACCTCCGCGATATTAAGGAATTCCATCTCTCAGAACCTCCCTCGTTCTATTGTTATAAAGAAGGATAACCGCAGTATGTTATCCTCTAAGCCTATACAATGGCTGTATAGAGAGTTTGGCCTTGACTCCGTCTACCGGACGGGGCCCGATACCTGGCTCGTGATGCTGGCAAGAACATGCCGGATGTTTGCATTCGGGGCTATCTCTCTGATCCTCGCCCTATTTATGTCATCTCTACATTTCTCAGACCTTTGGATTGGCTTCTTTATGACGATGACGTTAGTTGGGGATGTCATCCTCTCGCTTCTTGCGGCCCTGGTGGCTGACCGTGTTGGGCGTCGGCGGGTCCTCTTCCTTGGGGGTGCGTTAATGGCACTGTCTGGCACAGTGTTTGTGTTCTTCGAGAATTACTGGATCCTGCTTATGGGGGCTGTTGTCGGTGTCATCAGCGCTACTGGCAGTGATTTTGGTCCTTTTCGCTCTGTTGAAGAGTCTACGATATCCCATCTCACGACGCCAGCTACGCGAACTGATGTGCTGTCCTGGTATGTTACGACTTCGACATTGGGTTCCGCCCTGGGGAACGAAGCCGCTGGTCATATAACTAGTTTCTTGAAGAGACTTCAAGGCTCAAGGCAGGATATTACAGATGTGTATCATGCTATGTTTTGGATATATGTTGCAATGAGTGTACTCTCCATGATATTTGCATGTCTGATGAGCCAGAAATGCGAATCTACATAAGTGCAAGGGAAGTCTGATACCGAAACGTCTCAGGAGACTGATCCACTACTTAATTCTGGAACAGAAGGAGAGGATACCCATGAGCAAAGCGACGGTGACCCTTCGGTGAACCTCCAGCAACCATCAAAACCACAGTCTTGGTTGGGCAGGCTATGGCTCAGAAGTAAGATTGCAGAAATATCACAGGAGTCTCTCTCTGTGGTCATCAAACTCTGGGTACTTCTCACAATTGACTCACTGGCTGATGGAATGGTGTCCTACGCACTCACAAACTACTATCTCGTGCGTAAATTCGGTCTCACTGAGTCGTATCTAGGAGACATTATGTCAATCTGTTTCCTGCTCATGGCCATATCTACCGCCTTTGCTGGACCTCTTGCTCGGCGCCTAGGGCTTGTCAATACCATGGTCTTCACTCATCTTCCGTCTTCTCTCGCCGTTCTGCTGCTTCCGGTACCCCAGAACGTAGGCCTGACAATAGTTCTCCTATTCATTCGCACTGGGCTGAATAGTATGGACCAGGGACCAAGGGCTGCGTTCATTGCGGCCGTGGTAAAGCCAGGAGAACGCACAGCGGTCATGGGTATTACGGCTATGCTTAGGACGTTGGGCTCTACTATAGGACCCAGTCTTACTGGCTTTCTTGCTGACACGGACAAGTTCTGGATAGCATTTGTTATTGCCGGGACCCTACGTGTTGCCTACGATTTGGGGCTCTTCTACTTATTCGTTGACCTGAAAATTAATGCTCCTGAGCAGGCGGAGGACTCGGAGACAAATGATCAAATATGAAACGGGTTAGTTCTCTGGTACTGAAATGGGAGAAATGTACTTGGCTATAGGAGCAGCAGCAGAATTGTAAAGATTATTGATGATTGACTATAGCAAACAAGAAAGATATTAGCACTGAGTAACTCTTGTTAGAAGCGAGAGATTGAGTGATATGGAAGGATGTTCTTGGTCCATATTCTTAAGGTATTCTTCCAACGAACACTACCTCCGAGTAATTCGATAGTAACTAATATACGCGGGTTATAGGCGTAGATGTCAAACCCAATAATATATTCATAAACTACAGCGACGACTCAAAGAGAATTAGTTAGATATTCCTGGGTGACTTTTGTGACAGATGTTATGTCGACCCAAACATCAACCCAATGAAGATGGACATATATTGGTTCTGGACTGTTTCGAAGCCCAGAGACCATGCTGAATTTGCGCTGGGGTCCGCCAACAGATATCTGGCCCTTTGGAGCCACAGTAGGTCCAGTCTGACAAGTGTGCAATGTTATTAGCTGACAAGTTTACAGCTAATCAGCTTGCCATGGGGAAAGGGCTAGAAGATCTTCAAGCCAGAGAATATTTACCCGGATGACGAAAAATACCCTGCGTATATTATGCTCAAACGAATCAATGTTCTGGGCCATAAGAGAAACTCACAGAGATTGCGGATGAGGAGAGAGCAACCATGGCAACGCAGCTGAATTACAACGTTGAGAACTTGAGCAGTGAGCGACGCAAGTCATTTGCTCAGGCGGAGGATGAAGCTGAGCTCTCCAGAGAAACTGGGGAATTTCTCTGTAGAATAATGAAAATGGACCCCGCGATAGACCAACAGCTGTATTTCTGTTGGAGAACGAATGGTTTAATGGAATTTAGATTATTATACCCAGCTACAGAGGAGGTAGCTGACACCAGAGGAAAAAATAAAGGAATGTTCTTTTCATATGCGATCCGTGTTTTGTCAGTTCCCTTTCCCATGTTTTATGGCCCTCAAATTTCGCCGATAACATCTTTCAGTATCTCTGGAAGTATGGCGCTTGAATCACCTTGGAATAGCCAGTCGGTTGGCTTCAGGCCCCCCTTGGGGAGGTGAGTGGCATCCATATTAATCACAGCAACACGAGCTCCCCTATCCCGGCCTTCTTCAATATATAACGCAGCCGGGAATACCCGGGCACTTGTACCGATGACCAAGACTAGATCAACCGGGCCGTCATCAAGGAATTTATCTATACTGCCCAATGTATCGTTAGGAAGTTCCTCACCAAACCAGACTACCCCAGGCCGTAGAAGCCCGGTTGAGCATTCCGGGCAATGCGGGAGATCGTCTTCTGTGAGACTAGGGATGGGAACATTTGCGTCTGAAATGTCCAAGTCTTCGCCTCCAGAAGGGGAGATCTTCTCATCCAGGGCAGCGTGGATGGCTTTGGCAGCCTGTTCACCGGTTTTATCGTCCGTAGATGGATTAAGCTGCGGGCCTGCCTTAGGGATTGCCAGACAAGGGACAAGAGGGTCTTGAAAATCGTTATCCCGCGAGTAGGTGCAGTACTCTGAAGCACACTTCACGGTAAACAAAGAGCCGTGAAGACGATGGAGCTGAGACTCAGGGTGATCAGCTCGTTCCGACAGGCCTGCGGCATCGTTAGCATAGTTCTAGGGTGGATATTCAACGTTAATGTGATCGGCATACCATCGACATTCTGAGTCAAAGTCCAGAACTGGGGGATCTTCCTGGCCAACGCTGCGAGGGCATAGTGTCCTCTATTGGGATGAGCCACCAGGGACATATGCCGTCTGTAGCTATAGAACTGCCACACGAGCCCTGGGTCAACACCAAATGCCTCTGGAGTCGCCAAATCTGGTGCCCGGTGAGAGCGCCATAATCCGCCGACCCCACGGAAGGTAGGCAGGCCAGACGCTGCAGAGAGGCCAGCACCAACTAAGGCCAGGATACGCTTCGATTTCTTGAGATGTTCACGGAAGCTAAGCAGGTCAGCCTCAGGGATACCCGAAGCCATGGCGAAGCGACAAAGCTGGTGCTAGACGACGAAATCTGGAGGTTGAGGTACTGGAAGTTAGATTGTGCCGCACTCGGAAAGAAGAAAAAGAAGGAAGGAGCAAGACGGGGAGAACTTATACTTCTTTTTCCTCCAACGGGAAGGCCCCACTTGCCTGCAGAGCCGCAAGCTTGGGCGTTGGCGGGCGGTGAGTGGAAGTAACGGTACGGATTGTCAGGCGTAGCGTGTGGTAACCGTTAGGTCCAAGCGACTATATACAGCGCGTGTACTGTTACTTCCACCGCGGCGGGTAATAAAGGCGCCATTCTAGAAGATGGCTGGCGACTTTGCGACAAAAAAAGTTCATTTAGCCGGTAAGGACTACTTGTGCATCCATATGTGGCTTTTTAGAAGGATAACTTCGAGAATTCTACAGGTTATTTTGTAACGTTGTTTGTGGGGGGGATAATATTGTGTGGCATTTCTAAACAGACCGTTACGTTACCATTTGGGACTGTTACCTCCAGGCAAATCCCGGGTTACTACTGCCACCGCAAACCCAACTTTTAAAAGAATTGTTGCTATTGGTCTGATGCATCTCTTAAAGTGGCTTTCAGCTTGAATTTGGATAAAAATAGTGCAGCTACTGAGTGTCATCCATTAAATACCAGAATTCGAGTAAAGCATATCCGTTGTTCAAGGAGCAGGAAGCTTCATTGCAGCGTATGCATGCTTCTTGTTCTCCTCTGTTACCTTGGAAACGTATTCTTTCAGATACGCCGGCACCTCTTTCACCATATTTGTCGAGCTAGGGACAGGCTCGCCAAAGGTCTGCCAGACAGGCACGATACCAGACCACACCTTCTCCTTCACCTCCATGCTATCGATATCCTGCTTCTCATCCGACACTTCACCATCACGCACCTTTCCGCTGCCAGCAACAATCTTTACACGCAAGATAGTCGTGCTCTGGAACTCGCCTGCCGTTGGGGGAGTTCGTGAATTGTCCCATCGTTTGGCCACGACGCCATCAGTGATCAGCTTCATGGCATAGTTCTTCTCATCCTCATCCGTGACCGGCACACCATAACCATGCAGAACAACAGAGCGGTAATTGTAGCTGTGCGAGAAAGGAGAGAGGGATAGAACAAGACCATCTACATGGGTTGCTGAGATGCAGAGAGGGAGGCCCTTATCCCCAGTCGCCCGTGCCATGTTCATCATGCGTGAACTGACATATCCGTGTATATAGCAGTCAAGAGGTTCGTCGATACCATTGGAAGGGAACTCGTAGGATCCCATTTGTCCGATCATAGGGATGATTGTCGGAAAGGGATCGTCGCCGCCAGGCACGAAAGCAACATCAAGGTGAGTCGCCGCATTGATGATGGAATGAATAGGCCCGAGATCGTAGGTCACTGAACATAAAACATCAGCGCGTCGTTCTCTATCCAACTGTCAAATGAGAGTTTACCTCGCTTGGCGTAACGGTTGGCCGTGTTGCTGATCCCCTTGGGATACACAAGTGTCTTGCCCATTTTGATACGACTCTGACTCTATATGCTGTAAGAAATTAACAAAGATAAGTTCTTTCGATGGCTGGAAGAAACGTTTATATAGATATGTAGGAACGTGTTGAAGGAAGGGCGTCGCCAAAGGACGATGATTCATCGGCACGGTTAAATCGTCTCTCCATATATTAATGCATCCTCAAAACATCCTTTAGCCGTGCCCCGCAATGCCGCCTTGTACACCGTAAACCATACCTTACTCTGTCTGAAGAACCGTTCTTGGTCCCTTTTCCCCAGCCCATCCCGCACTCTCGACCATCTCATCGCCCGGCTTTGGCATTTGGGCCGAGCCTTATCGTCTTATCGCCTTTCCGCGGCTTAATTATCTCCATCTTTAAATGGAATTCAGCCAATCAGCCGCTTTTGATTGACAAAATTCCTCCGGTCACGCTAACCTTTTTAGACAGGTTTATCCGAGGTCGGCCCCGGAAACCAATAAGAGTTGATTATTAATAGGAAATAACATTTGGCTTTTTTCTGCTTAGTAATAGTCAGCCACTGCGGGAGGAAAACGGGAAACTTCACTCCATCTTGTTGTCAACTGATATCCGCATGTATCAGAATAATCAATACATTATACTGTAGCTACAGCAGCAAACTCCTATCAACGCGCGGCAAATATATGAGCAAACAATATATACCAAAATACCCCATACAAAACACAATTATACCGAGGATCTAACCGGCATTTTGGCAGACATGCCTTATATTCTGATGACCACCTTGCCCATATGTTTGGCATCATATAGGTAGTCAAAAGCGGCCTGGGATTCATCAAAAGTAAAGACTGTGCTATCCAGAATGGGCTTTAAACTGATTTTCTTCTCGGATAAGAAATCAGAGAGGTTCTGGTGATCTGTTTTGGAACCTACGGCACCCCCTCTGTAGCACACAATGGTCGTTAGCAACGTTCGAAACATTGGAAGAATGATTATTCTAAAAGGATAGCTACCTTATGGTTGCAGTCTTGGTCAAGAGAGGCGTGATTGTATCTGGAAAACTCTTGACATCGAATCCTCCCAAGAATCCCACTATGGTAATCGATCCTCTTCGGGCCAGAGATGTAATGCTCTGTGCTATTGTCCTAGGTCCCACGGTCTCGATGACAAAATCAACTCCACGACCATTGGTGATGCGAAGCACTTCATTCTCCCAATCAGGGTGGGTTCGATAGTTGATAGTGTCAACTTCTCCTGGCTTGCCAAGGGCCCGCACTCGGTCTAGCTTCTCATCAGATGAAGAAGTGATGATTGGGCGAATTCCGGCCGCGAGACAGATGAGGAGACCGAACATGCTTACTCCTCCGGTGCCTAGCAGAGAAGTTAAAATTACCGCTTTTCGACGTGGTTGGATTCGATGGAAGCCTTACCTTGAAGCAGGGCAGTGCCCGTGGAGCGAGGCATTGACAGCGCTCTCCATGCCGTGGTACCAGCACAGGTGATACATGCTGCCTATGAAAGAGTTGGCATGTCAATATACCCGTTTGCTACTTTGGTATTGAACGTTTTGCTTACCTCCTCCCACGATAGGTACTTTGGCGAGTGAAATAACACATTTCTGTCGAAAACTGCATATTGGCGCAACACTCCATCGATATGCCCTCCTAACGCAGCCTTATCTTCCTCGTTGTCGTGAATATTCTTCACATCAAAGATAGGTGCAACATGGTCTCCAATCTCAAAGTCCTTAACATCTGACCCAACCGCTATAACCTCAGCAGCGCAGTCTGAGGCGGGGATACCCCTGTCAAGAAACTTGATGGGATATTTGCCATGCAACATAGCTACATCTCTGTAGTTCAGCGATACAGCGTGGATGCGAATCAGGACTTCCTGGGGCTTAAGGGAAGAAGGGATCTTTTCTGTGATAGGCTCGAGAGTTTTGAGGTCGCTGCCCTTGCTGCACCTGTAGGCTTTGGAGGTCTTTGGGGTGGACATTGTATGTTTTAAGCCTCAGGATTCGCTAATGTGTTGTTGTAAGATAGTATTATAGTATATAGCTAACGATACTTGTTACTTCTGATGGAATGATGATTTGAAGCTGTTTGTTACCAAATATCGTCGCCTTTATATATCTATGTTTGGATTTATAATTGTCAAAAGGACTTCGGCATGTTCCTTCAAGTCCGAGAGGAGACCATGCATAAGTAATGTATACATGCATGCTGGCGTCATTTAAGGGTATATCGGCTCCTGTAACCAACTTTTATAGGCTGCTAGCATCTTCCGTTAACTGTTGGGATCGCCCTCGCGTTTACTCCTCTCGTTACACGGATGTCGTCGTTATCTTAGCTGTTTTTGGCATTTAGCAGTGAAAGAAAATCTATGTATCTATGTATCTATATACGTACCTCTAAATCCGTTATTCATATTAGAAGCCCTTAGTACAGTTCCAACAGTCCTTTCCTGCGCATACCTCCCCCACAATCCACCTCATTGCCCAACCGATCTCTCCTCCCAGCTTCTGCATCACCCGCTGGCTGGCCTTGTTCTCCTTATTAACATCCGCAAACACCCAGCCTTTCTCCCTCCCATCGATATCATTTTCTGGCTGGAGTGCATGGATAGCGTCATTGCCCATGCCTCGACGCATGATCTCTTTGGAAAGCAGGGCCGCGAGACCTCGTCCACGGTGCTCCGGCTCAACATGTAGAACGATCATGCTCCCGTCATACGTGAGGAAAGCCCAGCCAATAGGCATTTCTTCGACCTTATCTTCCCCGTTCTCGTTTATATGAGCAACAGGGATTTCACTCTGGCCATTCGCAGCTACATCTGCCTCTATGTCACCATGGTAGATAGCTACGCTGGCAGGGAATGAAGCCCGAGTGCGTTGGATGTGCGTGCGACTTAGGACCAGCCCAAAATGATGATCTTGGATCCCACGGCGACCCTTGCTGTCATGGAATCGGTACCCCTGAGGTGGCTCGTTGTCACCAGCGTCATAATGTGTTCGGTCGAACATGTACTTCACGCACAGATCGACACGATTGATATGAAAGAAAGGCTTCTGGTCTGAACCGTCCTGATCCCTGGGTCCCAATTGGCCGAGCAGCTCAGCCAGGCCGTCGTTTATTGTTCCCATCAGTAAACCAGTCGGAGGAACGGCAGGTAGCTTCTTAACTCCGTTTGACTGGGTGCCGGGGATGTTTCTCTCAAGGGCTCCTGGGGTGGACAAGAGTGACGGTAGCAATTTTGAGCGAACATATGCAAGCAGATTCCTGAGCTGCTCTCGAGCCTGCTTCAGTGTCCCTTCATCGGCCGTCAGGGTGGTCTTCATCGTGTCTCCAATCATCTCGTTACGCCCGTCTGCCTCGAGGCTTGAGTACGCCCACATTTGCGTCTCAGGGTAGCGGAATACATCTACATACGCCACCACCCATGGTTCCTCCGACTGTCTCCTATTATCTGCGGCGTCTGATCCTGATCCTAACCCCCAACTTGATCCTGATTCTGGGGGGAATGAAGCTAGGACACACGCTTCTGCAGAACGTGGGAAGACGCCAAAGGATTGAATGATTCGCAGGACTGGTCCAGAGTGTGGTAGATGGCGCTGCAGGCGAGGGACAAGGGTGCGAGCGGGATCAGGATGGACATGTATTGAAGCCGCCATCGTTATGTCCCTGGATCTTTGACTGGGAAGAAGGAGAATACGATGAGAGGAAGCAACGAAGGGACAATGAGGTGAGTAATTATATTATAAATAGTTTCCCTACACTCCGTATATAACTAGACCAAAACCCTTGCGTACCGATCTCCGTTAGCCGTATGACAGGGTGACTCACTGGCTATTCGAATAACAGACCCTCTATAGATTCACTGCTGTAGAAAGGCCTTCCATACTGCCCACTGTGAGGCTAAAACTGCCAACCTCTGCTGTACCCCCCAGGAATTGATACTTGTTACCTTGGTCACGATCAGTCAAAACGTCTCCATGAGCGGCTTTAAGACAATTTGAAGTCGCATGTTGGAAGAAAAGAACTTGATTACATAATTAAATGAATATCTATATTTATGACTGGTCACGCTATTAAAAGTTAGAATTAGCCAATAGAAATGCCGTGAAATAGAGCTCAAAGCTTGGTTTGCTTTAAAAATCGGTTCCTATCATTCTTTTTATCTGATCCTTGACTTGACTTGGAAAGCTGTCAAGCAACCAACTTCTTCCAGCACACGGCCAGCAGACGTCTTAGGCCCATTATGTCGACGGGAACCCGGTTATGGAGACAGTGTTCTCGAAATATCCCCTCAGTACAGGCTAGAGTCCCCCAAAGCAGCGTTATCGCTGCTACACTACGACGAGGATACAGCTCCATCTCCGCCGCAGAGCTCCAGTTTGGCCAACCATTGCACGAAACGCACCCTCACCTATTAAAAGCCGGAGAACGTCAGTTGCGCCCCGGTTTAGCTGAGAATCACCATCCCGTGAGCTCTTGTCTGCAAATACTTACTCCTGGTTGGCAAATGTATAGTAACCCCGGGCATCACGGCACTCGAATATGACCACCGCCGCTCGAAACTTGCCTCCAAGCTACCCAAAAACGCCGTCGCTATTGTTCGCGCTGCGGAGTTGAAGTACAAGTCGAAGAATGTATTTTACAAATATCATCAGGATACCGATTTCTTTTATTTGACTGGTGCGAAAGCCTGTTGGAACACCTTTTTTTTGATAAGTTAATGTTGACGGTGGTGGTTTAGGATTTAATGAGCCCGGAGCTCTAGCTATTATAGGTACGTCCGGGATGGAAGAAGATAGATCGATTACCAGGCCATCTGGGTACTGATGTTTGCGAGGGTAGCAAATACCGGCCAACCCGGCGAGCATACTTTCTACCTCTACGTTCGCGAAAAGGACACACGAGCAGAGCTATGGGAGGGAGCAAGGTCAGGGACACAGGCAGCAATGGATGTATTTAACGCTGATGAGGTATACATCCCGCCCAAAACACGTCTAGAAATATGGACTGGCTGACCTTCGTCTAGTCTGGCGACATTGACCATCTAAAAGACTACCTACCGGATATCCTGTCTGGCGCATCAGAGGTATACACTGATATCAGCGCTGGACGAGGCCGCTCGGCTTTTTCCCGCTTCATATCCAGCTTCTCTGACTCGGGGAGCTCAGCTAGTGACGCAAGAGAAGAAGCCATGGAAAAGATCAGGCCGTTATCTCCGATAATTAACGAACTCCGCGTATTTAAGAGTGATGCTGAGATCGCAAATATGAGGCATGCAGGACGTGTGACTGGTCGAGCATTTACCGAATCTATGCGCCATGGTTTTGGCACTGAGAGTGAACTTGATGCCTTTTTGGAGTACCAGTTTCGTCGTCAGGGCGGGGATGGGACGGCATTCGTACCTGTTGTTGCCGGTGGGTCGAATGCGTTGAGTATACATTATGTTCGGAATGATAATGTTTTACGGTACGTGCCCTGGCTTCTTGGGGTGTGAGGCATGCTGACTTCTGAGCGTAGAGACGGGGAGTTAGTTCTGGTTGATGGCGGTGCGGTGAGTATATTGTACATTGTCTGGTCTGTTTATGAATCTGTTCTGACGACATGCAGCAATACGCAGGATACATCTCAGACGTGACGAGAGTTTGGCCGGTAAACGGCAAGTTCACTCCCGCGCAAAGAGAACTATACACCGCCGTCTTGAATGTACAGCGGTCATGTATATCTCTGTGCCGCGAGTCAGCCAGCCTATCACTCGACAAGATCCACGATATAGCTGAGCGAAGTCTTCGAGAACAACTAGACTCTATTGGTTTCAATACCTCTGGCAGTGTATGACGTCCTCTCCCGCTCAGAACTTGATCGACTACTAACGTGCAGCTACAGGCCATGCGAACGCTTTTCCCTCATCATGTAGGCCATCATATCGGTCTCAGCGTGCACGACTGCGGTGGCTACTCGAGGCAAGAAATGCTGCGTAAGGGCCAGTGTATCACCATTGAACCGTAAGTTTTTCTCATACTGAAATAACATAGATTGATAAATGAATGCTAACGGGGAGTCACAGAGGCGTCTACGTACCAAATGACGAACGCTGGCCCGAGAAGTTCCGTGGCATCGGTATCAGGATAGAGGATAGTATATGTGTGGGAGACGACAACCCCATCGTCCTGTCTCCTGAAGGAGTCAAAGAGGTACGACTTGCTATCACTGTCAGATATGGTCGCATCAACTAACAGTTTTCTGGTTTATAGATTGACGATATCGAGGCCCTGAGATAGAATAGAGTGTAAGAGTATACTGGCATGTTTCTTCTACTTGTATTATTTGCATAATGTCTCTACCTGTATCTATATATATATGTACACATTTCACCAAAGGACAACCACTCAATCACCGAATAATTATCTCTCTAAGAATAACTACTCTATCATAATTCAACATCGTGCAAAGCGAAAGAGGAAAAAAAAAATGCAAAAAAGAAAATAGACCAGGCGGGATTTGAACCCACGACCTCCGCATAACAAAATGGAGTTAGTCATATCACTTCCAGGAAACGATATAAGAACGGCACGCTAACCACTGCGTCACTGGTCTGTCTAAGTGGGCAGTGGGCCTCTAGATTACTGTAAGCTTAGGCAGCCTCCTTGGCAGTGCGCTCTGCCATCCCCCTCCCTTGGTCTGCTTGCTTGCGCCGATGTACGTACGGAGTACAGGAGGAGAAAAGAGTGGCGGCAGCGGCAACCAGGTGGCTAGCAAGAGCTCATGAATGATACGTTTATTATTGGTTTGTTTGAAAGGGTCTGGTGTATCGCTGGCTGTTTCATACATGTAACTCGTTACCCCCATTTACTTACCCCGAATCTTGGGCTCTATATATACAGCTAGCCAGTTGATGTACCTGTATACGCGGAATTCAGCCATGCAATATCTCTACAGAGTACTCAGGAGTAATCTATATTTGCTATAAATGCTACCATCGCCCCCATCTCCAGGATATCTCCTCGTTCTGCCTGCTGTAGAGTGTCTCTTGACTAGGGCTTAGGGTACGTACCTGGAGTAAAGTCACGAGGGACGGTTGCTGACTCAGCAAGAAAAAACGTGACCCGATCTTTGTTTAGAGCAAAACAAGACGAGGAAGATGAAGACGAACGCCGTCGACATCGCCAACCACCACAGCCAGCATCGTCGTCTCAAGGCACAGCGATGACTGCGTCCTCCTGACGGGCTCAAGAGAGCGTCCTCTGCCTCCTCTTTCGTTCTCTCCTTTGTCCCTGTTGTGTTTATTGTCCTTTTTTACGTCCTTCTTTCAGTCACTTTGCCCGTGTCTCCATCGCGTGTCGTCCTGAGGCTCTTTTCTCCAGCTTCACCAGACAGAATACTAACCACAAGTCTTCGCCATTCACTCTGATCACCAGTACTTCTCACCCCCTCTGACCCGTATTGTTATTCATGGCCACTTTATTCGTACCATCGCCACACGCGTTGAATGCAATGACTACCCGAAGAGCACCCCTGGCAAACGTCCCCAATGCTACGAACTCCCCTCACCGAGCCGTCTCCACGGCCACGGCTGCTACCATGAAGCGCACTCGCCCACCGGGTCTACCATGGGATTCTGCCGCGGCTCCTCCACCGTTGAAGAAACAGGTGCTCGATACTGCTGACAATGTGGACGCGCGATTCTCTCAGCGGTCTTTGAACCAACAACAACCCCAGGCGGGAGAGTCCAAGATATTCACCCGCAGAACTAATACTCAGCCCACGGCGTTCGAGAAGAAGCTGGCTGCAGTGAGAGATAAGCCGAAACAGCAGCAGAATGCGCTCAAAGTGAGCAGGAACATCAAATATTGTCCGGAGTCGGTAGAGAGTGTTCGCCAGTGGCAGAGACACTACCGAAAAGTCTTCCCTTCTTATGTCTTTTACTTTGAGAGCATTCCTGAAGAGGTCAGGAAGAAGTATGTCAGGCAGATCATGTCCCTCGGTGCTGTAAGTTGCTTAAATTTCTCCTGTTCAATCTGCCATCTGCTAACCTATGTGTTTAGACCGAAGAAAAGTTCTTCTCCCGTGTAGTTACCCATGTCGTTACGTCCCGGTCAATCCCTCCTGAAGTTGAATCTGAAAAGCATGCAGAAGCGGCCCAGTCAGCCTCTGCCGAAAATAACATATCGGGCTCGGTCCAGACCGTAAACCCATCGATGTTGGAGAAGGGTATTGATGCTCAACTAGGAAAGACGCGATCGAGAACAGGTTTCGGGATGATCGAACCAGAGAATAAGAAAGGCATGGGTGGCGGCAGTGGGGATCTTCTTCACCGTGCTCGTCAAATGAACATGAAGATATGGACCCTGGACAAGCTTCAGCGTGTCATATTTACTATGAATGATAAGGAGCTGGCACATATACTCCAGCCAACCCGCAATGGTACTACGCTGGCGAAAAACAAGACCGAAGATGATCTCTCCCTGGCTCTTCAGCATGAGAAACTCCATGCCCCTACCGACTCTGACTCCCTGACGTTAAACAAAGGGCTGGTCCCCTTCAAGGGACCATACCTGTATATCTGGGATTACAACCGGGAAACTCGCCCTGTAGTTATCCGAGAATATCCCAAGGTTAACAAAAAACAGGACGGCGCCTGGCCACAGTTCCGCAGTGTCGAGCTAGGGAAATGCCCCTTTGTTGAAACTGCGGGGAGCAGGAAAACAGAAAAAGATAGGCAAAAACAACAGCAGGCAAAAACTAATAATACCCAAACCACCCTAGTAACAAAAACAATGGCGCCTCCTGCCAGAGGGCCAAGCAAAACAACCAACCAACAACAACAACAGTCTAACATGACCGCTACTAACCAAGACGATACCGAGTCTGCACTTGAGGACTCTGCAGGTAGGCCGATTGAGCCTATGGAGAATACTGCAGCCGTCACCACCACTACTACTAATGTAGGGCCAAGGCCAGTCTCTAAAGGCTCGATCTCGGCTTCTTCCTTACCCTTTAAATTTGGAGGCGAAATCGCCGCTTCCGGAATTCAGCCGTCAAACATCACATCTGCCATCCGATCGCAGATGATATCCTCGACAGCAGCTACGCAGGGTCCCAGAGCTGCCACCAGCAAGGAAGTGCACGAGCTGAAACGCAAGGTTCTGGAGAAGAGCAGTGGAATTGTCTCTACCGCCATCTCCTCGTGTCACAGGGCTGATGCAGCAGCCGCTCCCCAGTCCCAGCCTGTTCGAGTGCCAATTGCCCGCGCGGCTAAGGTTAAAGCCCAAGCGAACGACAACGGCACTGTACAACTCACAGAACGGAATAGACGCGCTAGTGATGCTGCTCCCAAGAAACAAAGCGGGTTGCGAAAACAGCAGACCGGCAGCAAAAAGCGTGACCCTAAGCCAGGCTACTGTGAGAACTGCAGGGAGAAATTCGAGGATTACGAGGATGTACGCGCTCTCAATTTTTCATTTTTCCATTTTAGACTGTGACTGTTCTCAAGCTAACCAAAATCACAGCACATTGGGACTAGAAAACACCGCAAGTTTGCCTCGAATACCATAAACTTCTTTGAAATAGATGCATTCATACTTGGCCTGAATGAGGGTTATCATAGGCATCGGTGGTAGCATACCTGCAGATAAACGTTGTGTGTTTGCCTTGACTTGCATGCATGGCTCTCGAAATATTTGTATTTATAGCGAAGCGACTTCAGCGTAAATCCTCAAACACACCTTCTGATTGTGAAGTAATTAATATACTACATACAAGTCTAATCCTTTACTCATCGTCATCTTCGTCTCGTCCTTTTTCGGAGGCCCCCTATCCCCTGCACTCCCAGCTGTAAGCTTTTCCTCTTGCCAAGTCATATCACATGACTCTTGGTCTCGTGATTAAGTTTGTTCGTCCAATCACATGCTTCCCTCCCGGTAGTGACGGAACTAACAAGATAAAAACCGAACTAACGACTCTCATATTCTCTACTCTACGCTGCATAAACCATCACGTACCAAATATAAAAGAGCTGATTTTTCCCTGAGACAAGAGGAGAAGAAGGAAGAAAAAAGACTTAATCTGATGGAATGGGTTTCTCTCGTTTAATTTCGCACAACAGTTTATTTTTCCATAATTGGTTCACATATACCTTGACAACTAGTTATCCCAGGCCATAACTAGATATCCCCCTGATATCATAATTGAATATACAACTTGCTCCCCTTTGTTTGTGTGGTTACGGTATATCTTCCTGCCTTCTTCCCATCCTCAACTTCCACTTCAAAACACCATGACATCTCGACTCTGCTCTCGCCTGGCATATACCCGGCCAGCCCCTGTTGGCATTCGACTGAGTGGCGTCATCCGGCCCACTGCAACTACAACATCAACGTCCAAGTCCTTCCCACCTGCTGCGAACCTAGCTGCTACAAGACAGCAAGAACGATATAGTTCAAACTCTCCCATGGCACCTCCCAGCCATGCCCGGAAGAAAGTTACCATCAAGTCATTGGAAGCCCTATACCGAAAGGGGGAACCAATTACCATGATGACGGCACACGATTTCCCGAGCGCTTATGTATGTGAGGCTGCGGGCATGGAGATGATCCTGATTGGTGATAGTTTGGCAATGGTGGCTCTGGGGATGAATGACACAAGTGAGGTCACGCTTGATGAGATGATTGTGCATTGTCGTAGTGTCTCCAGGGCAGCGGCGTCGGCCTTTATGGTATGTATACACATATCCCTGGTTTCCATGTTTTTGCAACTGTGTGCCTGACTGTGGAGTTGGTCGATGGTATGATAGGTTGGTGATATGCCAATGGGTTCATATGAAATTTCGGAGGAACAAGCGGTCCAGACTGCCATCAGACTCGTGAAGGAGGGCCGTGTCCAAGGTATCAAGATCGAAGGAGGCCAGGAAATCACGCCTACTATTAGGCGCATCGTCAAGGCGGGTATCCCTGTGGTTGCTCACGTTGGACTAACTCCACAACGACAAAATGCTCTCGGAGGGTTCAGGGTACAAGGTAAATCCATGGCCACGGCAATGAAGGTTTATGAAGACGCTCTGGCCGTCCAGGAGGCCGGTGCCTTTATGACGGTGGTTGAAGCAGTGCCTGCTGAGATTGCTTCTATCATCACGAAGAAGTTGCGTATCCCGACTATTGGCATTGGTGCCGGTAACGGATGCTCGGGCCAGGTGCTGGTGCAAATCGATATGCTGGGAAACTATCCTCCCGGAAGGTCCTTGCCAAAATTCGTTAAGAAGTACGGCGATGTGTGGTCCGAGAGCTTGAGGGCCATCGAACAGTATAAGACTGAAGTGAAGAGTAGGGAATACCCGTCGCCCGAATACTCATACCCGACTACAAAGGAAGTCGTTGAGGAATTTGAGAAGGTAGTTGGGGAGAAATAGTGAGGCATGGTTGCATGTTGTTCCGTCTGCAAACATTGTGTTGGCACATACTCCCATCCTATACTGGCGCTTGGAGATTAATATTTTGCTTTGTTATGCGGAGCCCAGGCCGTACCGTACATACACATACCTTTAGAAAGAATTCATGTAAGTAATAGCAAAGAGTGAAAGAATACAACATTATTTACGATGTAGAACCACCACCCATCACCCAGGGCCTTGTCATCCGAATGCCGGCGTCATGGAATATGATATAATCAACTGGTCATCTGACTTGAAGCACTATACAACAGCACATCAGTCAGTCAGGTTAAACGTGCAAGTTAAATTGTAAGAGTAGCTATACATACCCTCCACAAGCCACCGATTCCCTCATCCAACCCTGGAGCAAAGACACTATTCACGTAGCAAAATACAGAGTCCGTATCCTTGCAGCCTAGCTTCTTCCTCAAGAAGCGCACGATAGTCTCAAACTTCTGAGAAGCGCTCACTTTGAACACCTTACTCTGAAGAAGCGGAGCAGATGGCATAGGCAGGAATCGAACAGTAACTATCTCACAGGGGAAAACCGTCAATAAACGTGAAAGAGAAGTAACTACCAGCTAAATGGAGTACCTTTTCTGTTATCCAGCGCTTCTACCTCTTCCAAAGCCTTGTGACTTGACTTGGGAAGCACCGGTAGCACCATGGAGGTGGACATGGGCAGGTTAGCTGGGTCTCCAGTATCTGGTATAGGAGCGGTCGACCCTCTTCTGCCACTATCTTCCATACTGGATCTGCTTTGGCTAGCCTTATCGCTGGATATATTCAGTCCTTCAGTGGTAATATGTCTTGAGGTCCGTCGCGAGGAGCCTGGAGAGGGCGACCCAAACGGGGTATGCTGCGACATCTCGGCCTTCCGGAGAAACTCTTCCGAAACACCTTTTCAGACGGTTATCTGACTAGTTACTGGATAAGTGACTAGTTACAACAAACGAGCTGTCTTGGTGAGATGTCTTTGTGAAGTCGAATATCTAGACAACCGGTTAAGTTGTCTCAAGCGTCGTGTTGAGTCTCGAAAGCAACATTTGAGTGAAGGGTGCTTAGATAAGCTGGAAGTTAACTTAATTTCAAACTTAGTTACATAAGCTCGCAAATCACTGTTTTCAGCTAACTCTAAGCAGTAAAGCTTTTTACTTCATCTGGTTAGGCTATCCACCGGCGGGCTCCATATAAGCTTCACTTCCGCGGTCCCCCTTTCGAACTCCTCGACCGATGTTTCTATCCAGTGCTCCGTATAGATAGATATTTGATACCTATTAGGCACAAAAGCGGCCGAATATGGGTAAACATGGCCCAGGATAACGGTGTCGACAGCTGCAAAAGCGCCCGCTAACCTCAATCTGTATGTAAGCATAAGTTATGTTCCTTATTTGCGGCTGAGATGCGATGAATAGTGAATTACTCCGTAAACACCTTATCCCTACCGAGGAGCAGTCTAGTAAGTGTCCTTAAGTACTTCGTGGCATATCTGTATCAAACCCGAGCTGAGGCAAAGGCCAACCCTGTACAACATACTTATAGTTAGAGAACTCCATCGATAAACCCTGCTCGGGCTCCGGACCGAAGCCAGCAAAGTCAAGACAAACGGGAACACAGACACGCAAATCATCGTATCGGGATCGTGAGAAGCCTCAAGTCCATGCAGTCCTATCTTTGTGTAGAGGAACTAGGAGATAACAACAAGAATAATATCTGCCTCCTGCACTTGAATCTTTCCCAGTGGTAAGTTGATCGAGCGATTCTCGATGGAAAAAAAAATGCCAAGGACGCATCATTAGTCATCAATCTGACTAATCTGACATCTCAGCTTCGTGGAAACCAGAAGGGGAAGAACCTCAACATCCCCACAGCCACAACTTACCAAGCAGGACAACATACGAATATAACAACATCCAGCAGGGCAGAACATCCCGTTTATCTAGGCCAGGAACCGAAGCAGGTGAAACAGATTGTGGCTGCCGCAAGCAACCAGCGTTGGCCATTTGCTTCTAGAAACTCTTGAGTGAGCTCGGATATTACGAGACAGGTTCTTGTCCGTTTCAACCACCGTTTCAATGCTTGATTGACGGAACGCCATGGACAAATATAGATAAAGATGACGGTCGAAGGCTGCTAACAAGGGGCCAAGCGGATCCTCATTTTCGAGAGTTCAATGTCATGCCTGATGCTGCATACTTGCATGCCTTTAGGGAACTTTCACATTACGAAATCCAAGATGCGATCTTCAAGCCCTGCGTGGCAGAAATTCTCCTAGGCTATTTTTACCGACGAGCTTTATTCGCTGTGTCATATAAGCTACTGACTGATTGCTCCTTGAGCTGGCACGAATAAGCAAGGAATAATTTAAATCTTTGACCGCCCTTCCAGGTGCCCAATGCCATCCTGCCGCCGCCAGCCACGCTTACAGTCTGTACACGGTGTTGATACACGGCCAACTCCCAGCTTCAGACAGGTCGGACATTCTTTGGGCTCTCGACATGGTGCTGTGAAAAATCAGTTTGTTCCTTTTGAGGTGTCGCAGGTCCAGGTCACCGCCCAGCGGTGTACGGAACAAAAAACATTCCTCCATCCCACTGCAAAGCTTGTTCATGTGCTATCAGTATGTCCGTCAAAAAAAGGCTATATATATTGAATACGAACAAGAGGTGGTCATGGATGCCACGAGGGAAAACCAAAGGCCCTTCACCCCACAAGGGAGGCGGGTTGGACGGGAAGATCCAATCCGTTCTTGATCTCTTGTGCTGTGCGAGCCTTTTATTTAACTGGCTCTTGAAGGATGTCGATTGCGACCCATCTGGTTTCTGTACTGCCAGGTACGAAGTGTATCCAGGGTGAACAGAGTATAAGGCACAATGCAAGATGATTATTTCGCGCGTAAGAGCGCACGTACAGAGTGCTCTCAGAGGGATTCAAGTAACCAGATGTTCGTTGTTAGGAACCTACTCTTTTAGAGCGGTGGCTTAACTAGCTAACTGGTAGTTATTACCATAGCCTATGACCGACTATTCTGTCAACCGGCGGAGATCTTGTCATTCACCTTGTGGCAGTGGGCAATACACGTTTCCCTTCCCTAGAGCTCGCCCTGTCAACTACCGTTGGTTCAGTGAACGTAGGCGGGATGAGCGACTTCTAACTAGAGATGAGGCTGGGACCGTTCTCGAAGAGTGTGCGTCTTTTTCGGTAACTACGCCTGCTTGCGCCTCAGACCTGGAGAGAAAGATATAACGAGCCACCAAGCAGGCCCTCAAGATCAGCCATCGTGATTGCATACGCAGAATCCTCGGGGCTCCAAGAAGTGAGTTCACTCGCCAGTTGCTTCGTTAACAAGTTATCGCGGGTTATGCTGGACGACCTGCACATCCCTGACCAGAGTAACTGCCAGGACGAGCAATCCTCACCTTCTGGTGGAACCGTCTACTCTTTACGAACGTAACTATGGGAAGCCAGTGTTTTTAAACTCCTCATGGTCAATGAACCCAGTCCCGTTTGCGGCCAGCCCTGGAGCCCTGGTACCGAGCAAGTTAACTTACCAGCCAAAATTTGCGTTTCTCAGCCTTGCCCCGAGTCGAGCTAGGTATCGATACTCACTAGCCAAGAGGCCTGACAGGATCCCATTTGGACATATATTTTCTCCGTACGGTTTTTACAAAGAACAGCACTTGGAGCATCCCTACCGCCATGTGAGGCTAGTAAGACCATAGCGACCTCAGCACATGTAACCTGCGTATTTTAGTGTCAACATGGACCGCATGAAGACGACAGCTTGCAAGGGTTCATGATCCCAGCACCACTCACTCCTTGTCCGTTAGTATGCACAATTTATTCAGCTGCATGGATACGGTGACACACTCAGAACACGCCCGTCCCACAGTGTATCGGCTCCTACAGCCTCGTGGGGCCCTACGGTTCAACCTTGTCCATTGTCCAGTTTCTTTCTTATTAAAATGACACTCCTGCTTGCCAACCTCTCGATAGGAAAGTGTTAGGAGGTTTAGCTGCTCGGTCTATTCGTATGTCCAGGCTCGTTGTTTTCCTCGTTGGCTGCTCAGGTTGATTAAAAAGCCTTGCTCTGCAGCAGTGTCAACTGGCCTGCTGGTTATTACTGCAGTCCTTCTTGCTCGCGATGGCAGATCTGTCGAAGATTCCCATTGCCCCCAACCCGAATGGCGGGCCGCCCAACTTTGCTGACCCGCCATCCCTGGAGTCGACCGTCTTGTCGCTGGGCCTGGCGCTCATATGTATTAGCATGGCGTGTTTGACGTTACGGCTGCTCTCTAACTATCAACGAACAAGCAAGTTCCATTTGGACGACTGTATGTGCATGGCAACAGATGTTCTGATTCATGGCGAGGGGTCCAGCCTTGTCGGCTGAGTGTTGTTGCTAACATGATGCACTACCAGATCTGTGTATATTTGGGGAGGTAGCCGGTATTGGATTCTGGGGCATAGTTTATTCCGGTATGTGAATTGAACATTCTTCCTGGTTTTGTCTTTTGAAAGAACCCCTACTGATGGTAGCTCAGTTGCCCGAGATGGAAATGCAAAGCACTCGTGGGATGCTCCAATGAGCATAGTCACCGCATCTTTCATAAAAGTGAGTCCGTTTGTCCATCATCCAAGAGACTGAACTCATCGCATCGGCGACTTAAATCTAACTGTCGTAGAGACACTTTGCGTCGCAAATGCTTAGTTATCCAGCCCTGTGTGCGACCAAGGCTGCTGTCTTAGCTCTTTATATCCGAGTATTCGACAACTCACGATGGATGCGTCGAACATGTTATGTTCTCATGGTCCTGATATTCCTGGCATATGGAGTCAACATCGTTTTGGTGATCGTGTACTGCCTCCCGCGAAATGGTGCGCCCTGGAATACCGCCGTCCTTGATAGGTGCGGTGATCCTGGAATTCTAGCAATCTCTTTCGGCGCCTTTTCAGTCTTGTCGAACATCGTTCTGTTTGCTTTGCCGTTTCCGATTATCCTAAACCAACTCCTCTGTCCCATGAAGATAATTGGTCTAACAGGTGTATATCTTGTTGGAATATCGTAAGTTCAGCGACGGCCATAAACTAATCTCGGTGATCTCAGCTGACAAGTGGCAGGACAATCGTCACAAGCATAATGGCACTGCGTTATCGAGTCAAGACGTTTCTCGGGGAGGATCAACTTTGGAATGGATTTACTGTTACCATCACAACGTACGATTGATCCCAGAGAACATTTTTAATGATAAAGTCTCTCGGAACGCTAACAGCACGCTAGGTTCGCCGAAATATTTGGAACAGTTTGCGTCAGCTGCGCTCCCGCCCTGTACGCCTTTTCTATGAACTTTGTGCAGAAGAGCGACCTATATCCAAGCCGTCGACCGAGGCCGTTATCTTCCAAGAAAAGGACAAAAACGGACAACTCCTCTGGGGACGGTAACAAGTTCGACTCCATGTCCAACTTGAAGGTTCACCACGATTGGACGGATAAATGCGCGATGAGCCACGGCGTAAGGTCAGGCCCGCTGACGAGGATATATTCCACAGTCAACCCATCATCGACTTACATCCCGATGACAAATGGCATAGCCAAATCAACACGCATCGACCAGTCCTCGACGATAGTCGACCCCAACGCGAGCACGCATCCGGAGAGCTGGCCGGAAAAGATGTGACCAACCAATACTAATAATTAGTCGATGCCTATATGATTAAATGGCGTTTGTTTCCTTGGAAAAAGGCTGGGTAAAGGGGTATCAGGCGCTCGGATGGATGTATCTGATAACTTGTATGTATATAACTAGCTGTGTGAATTCCAACACTAGCACTTTTTGAAGTCTCTCAGAGCACTTGTCGATTCACTGTGGGCTAGATAACTCAATCGAGGGCTAAACCAGGAAGCAGCCGCCTCCACGGGCCCAGGTAAAACCCGCTATGACGTCGAGCCATCCATCTGGCTAAGCATTGCAACCTGCCTTTGAACGAGTTTTCTGGTGGTGGTTCTTTTTTTAATGCGTCATGTGACTTCAGATTCACTCGCTGACTAAGGCGTGAACACCTGACTTCGTCGGGCCTTATCGATAAGCACCTCAACCTCCGCCCGACGAAGCGACTTCATGCTGGCTTTTCCTCCTCTCAAGGTCGCTGCAGACACCTCCACGCTCTTCGCGCCTCCCAACAAGCTCTACAGCGTAGCCGTAAACGCTGTATCGACTCGGCTGCCACGCTCGAAGCACCTACAACAGCTCCTTTCAAGCTGTCCTGTGACCCCGAGATTCTAACGACCCCGCTGGCACCTTCTCCCTCCCGTGACAAGGTCGAACAACTGTGTAGCTGTTCACCAGAACCGTGGAAAACTTCCTGGCCTTCCTCTTCTGTCCCTATTTGAGCTGTAGAACCGTCGAAAGCAGCTTTCACTACCCTCTGAAACTCTGATACGTTGACTCGCCACGTTCACCGCCTACACCCAGCAAGATGAGCAGCCCAAAGCGAAGAATTGAGACTGATGTAGGTCCCTGAAAAAAGCCGATATTTACCTTTGCTACTAGGGAAGAAGTTGGACTGACTGAGTGGCTGTCTTGTTTGCCGGGTAATTATAGGTTATGAAGTAAGGCTGCGTTTTCCCCTGACTAGCAAACCTCATGCTTCATTTTGCTGACTAGACGTAGGATGTATGGCTTTCCTCACTCTCCACCAAAATCCAAGTTTGGGGCTACGCAGATTGCTTCTAGCGTTACCATGCTATATAGCAACGAGCCGAAGACCTTCTCCTTGACAACCTAGATACTAACATGGAAATCTAGGTTGATGAGTGACTATGAGGTCACATTAGTCAACGACAACAGTAAGTTATACTCAGGAGATTTTTGAATAAGATTGCAGAAGCTAATATTTCTCTTCTACTATTCAGTGTTCGTGATATTCCCTGTTAGCCATAGTTTGGATACTGGTGAAATTGATAGCTAACCGCTGAGAATGCTTTAGGCAAGAGTTCTACGTACGGTTTAAAGGGCCGGAAGAGAGTATGTTCTCAAATTTGGACACGATACTTTTTTTTCTTGTTGCTTACGAATAATAGCTCCATTTGCCGGTGGGATTTGGAAAGTGCACGTCGAACTGCCTGACCAATACCCGTACAAAAGCCCGAGCATCGGCTTCGTAAACCGGATCTACCACCCGAATATCGATGAGCTGTAAGACTACCGTTCTGTACTATCTAGCATTTCCTAACATGCGCTCTAGGTCTGGATCGGTGTGTCTGGACGTTATCAACCAAACCTGGTCCCCGATGTACGACATGATCAACATATTTGAAGTTTTTCTCCCGCAGTTACTTCGATACCCCAACCCATCAGATCCATTGAACGGTGATGCTGCTGCTGTGCTCTTGCGTGACCCCAAGAAATACGACGCCAAAGTCAGGGGTAAGTCTTGGACTCTAGAGTAAATGCTTGCTTTTCACTAGTTGAGGATACTAATACCCAAAACTCCTAAGAATACGTCACCAAGTATGCCAGCAAAGACGCCGCGGATGATGCTGGTGAAGACACAGAGGATGATGGCGAGATGAGCTCGGTGGGCAGCTACGAGTCTGGTGGTGAAGAGCCAGCTGGTGAGATGGACGATGTTTGAGCGCATCCATCCCGTACTTGCACACCCTTCGGCGTATATTGTCTTTTCCATCTCTTCTTCCCCTTAGTCCTGTTTTCACCTTTGGATATATTAAGTATAACTCGGCGTTTTAGCGGTATTCACATCAACTCTGAAATGGAGTTCTATTGCCTGTTGAGCCTCTTCGCTGGGAGCATTGCGTGTAAGGTGCTCGGATTTCTTTTGTCTGCTTTCTTCTGTTCATGGAGCCAAGGGTGACAGATCAAAACTGGACTGTGAAGCTTGCCCCTACTTCTTTGATTCTGCTGCGTCTGTTGACTTCCAGCTGTCCCTAGTGCTACTATTCAACTAGTCTATTTCATTAGAATCTGCCATCTCCCTTATATCCGTACTGTATCGTCCACACCTTGAGGCATACATATATATATACACATAGATTCACAATCACACGGTGATATCAACTCCAGCCTTCATCCCGCTTACACGCTCCGCGATGCAACACCCTATGTGTAGGAAGAACTCCATCCTTGAATGGAATCTGCCACGCAATAGTCTGTATATTACTCGGATACACCGTGAAATGACCCCTTTCACTGACATCCGCCGTATCCGCAGCAATGATGGCCCCATTAGCACCTCCCCGTATCCATGCTTCTTCCGTCCTGTTAGGAAGCGTAATATGCGCCACACCCGAGACAAATATCACCCATCTAGAAGACATCTTAACAACCTTCTCCTAACAAGGTATAACAGGACATATCTTACTGTGCAACAGGAGCGTTGTGTAAGCCACCGTCAAAATGCGGTGGAAGGACAGAGTACTTTGCTTCCCCAATGAGACCGTCTAGGGGTAGAACTGCGGTACCCTTAGTACCTGGATCATCTGAGATGTCGAATCTGCGCTCAAGTTGCCAGCACTCTAGTGTGGACTGGCCGTTCTCTCCTGTCAGGGCGGTTATGTTCAGCGTCCCTGGGACTTTGGACTCTGGTATCGTAGCATATGCCAGGAGTGGATATACGGTAAGTGTCGATAATATGGATAGGAATCGCTTCATGATGTTTCGCAGACTTCAGATAGGAATAAGGATATATGATTATTGCCTGAAGTAGATAGAGGATGGTGCGGTTATATAGACGTTGAATAACCCCTGAGACGGGATAGCCTACTGTGTCGGAGCGCCATCGCCGATAGAAAGGCTATCAGGATGCATCCTTCAAGCAGTGGGCGACGGTTGAGCTGAAGAGATACCCGAGTAACTAAAATAGCCAACAAGCTATTCAGCCATCTGGATGAAATCCTGATGCCGATCTCAGCGCCGCTGTCGTCATTAGTTTATAGTCGGAGAGATCTTCGCTGGTAAAGTACCAACGAGATGTCCATTTGATAGCCACCATAACTATGTCGTGTTTAAGCATTATGATAAATATGTCCTGCTATGCTTTCTCGGAGAAATTCCTTTTGAACGGTTTATTATTTATTTTTTTTAATTTCGGAACAAAAGGGGGGCTAATCTATCATACATACCTGGACATCTGCGTGCGGGTTTAGCAGAGCCCATCCACTTCGCCGAACGTGGTTTTTCAAAGCCCAAGAACAAGGGACGAAAATGGGAGGAGAGGGGAAGGAAATCGTGTTTGGAATATGACCAATTTTGGGAACCAGCTGGGTTGCACTGGTGCTGGGTAGAGGGGTTAAGGTGATGTGGCGGAGGTAGATATCCAGCTTGCCATCCTTGTGTTTTCAATGCAATAAAGGAAAAGGAGAAACAAAAAGTTCTAGAAGTAGGAAATAAGAAGCGAAGGAAAGGAGAAGTAATATCAACTAGAAAGGAAAAAGGCAAGGTTGTGTGACGGGATAAGGATATCTAGAAAAAAAAAAAAAGAAAGAAAGAAAGAAAGCGGCTGGCCAGGTAGTGTACGTATGGATGAACGGAGAGTCATATGTTGGTCGTCATGAAAGCCAAGAGAGGATTCGAGAGGTGTGTCCCTATGGATCGTGATGGTGGTTGGTAGTGGTGAAGTTATGTCGTGGGCCGAGTATGCAGGAATGAATCATTTGACCTTTAACACGCCAAAGACGTCTATCTCGTCCTTTTGGTTGTCGTCCAGGTTCAAGGCGGGCCTAGTCTTCTTTCCTTTTCTCGTGCTCATCACGACCTCACCCCAGTGTTTAGGCACAGCAGAAAGGTTGACGTTATGAGGGTAGTCTGGGTTTCGGTACGACACATACCGCATCCCCGCGAATTCGCCGGGCATAGGAGATGAAGATTGCCGTGAAGATTGAGATCTTTGAGATGCTCTGGGAGGGGACTGAGTCGAATTATATGTATCGGCTTTGAAGGTAGCCTGGGTGATGGTTGCTTCTGAACTTGGGATTCGGGACGCTTGAGCGCTGCTCTGAGCCGACGGCACGAAAGGCTGAGACTGGATGGCCCAGATATCAACGACAGAACTAGAAGTTGGGATGCCCTGTTAGCTATTCTACGTCCATATCAAAGGGGGTCTTCTTGCCGAGTCTCCAGGAGCCACTTACTCTGACGCTCGCTGGCAGATGGCCTCGAGTGCCTCCCTCTCGCGCTTCAACGTCTCAAGCTCCGGGCCCGGTGGAGGGCCCTGGACAGTCCCGTAGTTGAATCCGGCCTGATATATGTCTTCATCTAGCAAACGCGAGGACTCGGACTGCGATATACCGCAATGCGACGGGGTATCAGTCAGTAAATGCTCTCCTGCAATGCGCCCCAGCCACCGGCGGGCAGATGACCTACCTCAGTCCTCTCCTGCCCATGCAGGCACGACAAACAGACACCCATCGGCAAAGGGTATGACAGAGGTACTCCGCAGGTATATAAGACGGTAGCGAGCGATAGGTAGCGACCAGAGTTGGGCCGTTCAATGTTGATGTCAAAGTCGAGGGCGGGTGGTCTTCACGAACAGCTGCAGCCGGGCAATAGGCCTGAGGAGAAGCCCATTGAGCGACCAAGAAACACAAGCATCGGGCAGCCAGCGGGGGAGCAGAGAAACGGCGGGCTTGTTTCTTCTTACTATTAGCTATTCCATCATCCTGTCGACTTTCGTCTTCGCCTGCAGCGACTTTGTTTTTTTCTTCTTCTTCTGCTCTGGCTTTCTTCCTTGCAGCCGAGAGTTGAGCTGGCAAGTCGCTGCTGACCAATCAAGCCCGGAGTTATCTTCAACCATGCATGCAGTGAGACTCGCGACGGTTGAAGAACACATTCCTGACCTGCAGCGGCGGGACAAGAGGAGGAAGACAGCGCCGAAGCAGAGCAGGCTCAGGGTCTGCGCAGTCGAGGACGGCGACCCTGCTGGCAGCCCCGAAATCAAGGAAGAAAAGCAGCGAAGCGCAGCATGTTCGCGTTACCAAGTGCCAAACGGTAACTAGTTAAAATGCCCTTTTGTCGCACAGCTTTTGCAGGCGGACGCACACACACGCTGTTAAGCAGATTGCAGAGCTTCTAACGAGTTGTTCTAGGGTCTGCCGTGATGATCTGAAGTCCCCCAAGTCGTCTCGGGCTTCGTCGCCTGAGAGTTCGGCTGCTACGTACGCCGCCACGGCGCTGGAGAAGGCCTTTGCATCCTTTGAGACGGTCAATTCGAAGCTGCCTACGGCCTCGGAGGGATTGGAACAGGAGGACACCAGGATGGGCGAGGATGCAGAAGAGGAAGAACAAGAGTTTGAGTTCCGGCTCTTCAGCTCTGTGTCTACCAGGAAGACCGCGGACGAATCTCGATCGACGACAAAGGGACACGACGGCAGCGGTTTGGGAGGAGTCCAAAAATTAAGGATACGGTTACGGTCTCCTTCGCCGTCAGCACGTCCGCTGGGGGATGGCGGCTTTCTGGTGCCGTTTCGAGGATGGGACTACTACTTTTCCAATCCGGAGCTGGTTATGCGAGCCGTGGGGGACACCTCGTGGCAGAGAGGAGCCAAGGACAAAAATACATCGAAGCAGCTTGATGCGTTGAGAGATACGTTTAAAGATACAGCCGTGGATGGGGAGACCATCCTTGCCCGTGCAGCTTCGGTGGCTTGGGTATGTACTGCCTTCTCTGGCTTTTTGGCTTTTTGGATTTCTCTCCTCCAAGTTTTACTAACAGCGCTTAGCCTGGTTGCCATCTTCCGTGGAGAGTCGTACATATTCCAGGACCAAAGGTAAAGTCAGTTTCGAGTGCGACGCCTTCTACCAAGTCAGAATCTTCTTTATCCAAGAAAAAGAAGAAGCCCGGCAAGAAGAGACGGATAGCACTACGAAAGCGGGTTGTCATTAAAAAGATGGCCGAAGAAACTGAGAAGGAAAAACGGAATCGGAAGAACCGGGAGAGAAAAGTGAAGAGGAGGCAGAAGGAGAGAGAAAAGAAAGCTGCGGCCAGGGCGGCTGCGGGAGAGGGTGAGCCTCTGGCCCTGGCGGCTTCTGAAACAGCTGCTACTACCGCTGGGGAGATGGCTGATAAGTCGTGAGCGACAGCTACGGCTAATACTGTCTGAATATGATTTATTAACTATATAAACCAAGGCAAGCCGAATAGTCACACCTCGCTGATATATCAACTGTACTAAACGTCATATTAACGATATAATATATTAGGAGAAAAGAAAAGAAAGAGAAACAGGAGAAATAAAACAATCACAGGGGTATCCCAAAAGTAATTAAAAGCCCACCTCGTTGCTTTGGCCGATATCAAAGCCTCCATAACCTCATTTTATGACCATACGGTTAAAAGAGAAGTCATACTGAACGTTAGGCTCTATTCGGAAAAACGGTTATTGCTTGCAAAGGAAACCGTCCAAGCTTACTTGGCGGCAGCAGCTTCGGTGGTAGGAGCGGTTGTTTCAGCTGGCTTGACCTCCTCGGTAGTCTCCGCAGCAGGAGCTGGGGTGGGCTCTGCGGGCTTGGTTGCGTCTGTGGTGGGAGTTGGCTCAGCGGGCTTCTCGGCTTCGGGGGCTGCAGCCGGAGCTGGAGCCGGAGCCGGGGCTGGAGCTGGGGCGGTGGTGGTAGTATCAGGGGCAGCTGGAGTCTCTACTGCCTTCTTCTCTACCTCGGCCTCAGTGGTAGCTGGTGCAGGTGCAGGTGCAGGTGCAGTCGGTGCAGGCTCTGGCGCCGGTGTCTCAGGGGTGACCTTGTCCTTGTTTGCTATGTCGGTGTTAGCCAAAGAAGTGTCCAGCTACGTCTTTCACCTGCGTGTGCGTTCATATACATACCATCCTCGGTTGTCGAGGGCTGCTCCTGGGCTCCTCCCTCTGGTTTTGACTCTGGGGCAGTCTCAGGGGCATTGGTGACCTCTGGTGCTGGAGTCTGCTGAGCGGCAGTTCCTTCAGTAGGGGCAGGGACTGGAGCAGCACCTGGAGCTGGAGCTGCAGGCGTCTCTTCTGTCTTCTTGTCCTCGGGGACAGTCGTGGTAGGTGCAGTAGCCTCCTGGTTCTGCTTCCTGTTCTTGAGACGGCCAAGGAAGTTCCTCAAGCCCTTCTTTAGCTGGTTAAGCGCATCTGGAGCTGCAAGGAGTTAGTCATGTCCTCTTCCAAAGCCCTTTTCAGGGACGTCTACTTGATCACCAAGAAGATACTTACGGACACCTGGCATCTTGAACGGGCTTGGTCCGGTTTAAAGGGGCTGCCCTGATAGATCTAGAACGGCGAGTAGAGGGTGACGCGGGTAGCTCCCTTCGAGTAGACAAGATGCTTCTGCCGGCTGGCAACGAGTCTGCAGTGGTGCAAGGCGTAGTTCTGAGCTAGTCGCGCGCCTGAAGTCGAAGCTGATCTCCAACGCCTTGTTCGTCCGTCGTTCTCAACTTCTTCTCAAGCGAGAAAAAACGCGGCAAAGAAAAAGGTGAAACACCGAGCACGGGCCATAATAAACACCGTGCCCCGTGATCCGCCCTTTTCCAGAACCTTAAAAAGGGGCTCCTTATACAGAGTGCCGGTGTCTTATTTTGCGTATTTTATACCCGTTTCTACTTTTCTTTGTCGGGTTGTCTACATTGCTACAGAGGTATCTACCGTTTGGATTTCGTGGCAAACCAATTGTATCAAATATCGGCTAAACTTCATCTCCATTTAATCAATACGGAGATCGGAGATCGGAGTCTGTGGAGAAACGGAGAATGCTTGGTTGTCGGATAAAGGGATAAAGGGCCCTCTCTCTGTTGCTGGGGATGGATGCTTTGATGAAGGTGTAGTCTTCCACTAATGGGCATTAGCATCTAACAGGCTGTCCGGTAATGCCATCCTGACTTGAGTGTTGCCTGTCGACCCATACAAACTCTTCGAGTCCTTCAGCCAGTGGAATAAACAGCTACCGCAGCCACTCATGGCGCCAAAGGGGTTAATTTCAACAAGCTGCGTTGGCCCATCAGGCACGCTCAAAACATCAAAAGTAAAGCCCTGCCTCTCCATCATCTCGTGTACAAGCACATCAGGCAGGTAGCGTGCGGTCTCTATAATTTTGCTGTGAATCTTCAGGGAATCAAGGTACACCCGATTGGCCACTTTGACTGCATCTTCCATGTTGTCGACTGCAAACGGGCTTGTCCACCTATATTGTGATATTGCAGCGATACCATTTCCCGGTGGTGGACAGAAGACACGAAACTCACGTGAGGGGTCCATCTGCTCGTTATACGGAACGAGATAAACCACAGGCTTGCTCACACCGTCCTCGAGGGTATCCAAGATGGCCCGTCTTCCTCTCATGGAAGTACACAGCTGTCTAATAAGATCGTGTACGCTTGTAATTGGTTTCATGCCACCCTCACCGTCCTTGGCACTGCAGCTCTCCAGTCGGAGGAACCATTTCTGATGACGACCAAATATTTCCTCGGTCTTCACGCCGGCCAATGACTGCTTCGGAAACATTTCAACCAGGCCGTTGAAAATCGACGGTCTAGAAGACACCCTTGCGGTCCAGACCTGGTACATTTCTGTCGTCTCAAAGGCCAAGTAGCGAGGTAGCTCGAAAGTGTGCCATTCCTCTGCGCCTTGGCTAGACATTATCAACGGCGCCCAATGCTGATATAATGTTGAGAAGAGACCTGGCTTGATATGCCTGAGGTCTGGTGTCTCTGGTACCAGCGCATTAATATCTTCGTACGAGTGGCCGTGGGTATTGAACCTGTCTGTGTCTGCCCAAGCCTCCTTTGCTTCCTGCAGAGCAGCCTGCACCTCGCTGAATGGAATAGTTACCAGCTCCATGATAGTAGGCATAATCTGTGCATATCCTTGCTATTGACTAGAAGATAACAGCCTGGGGCGGACTGTTGGCTTCCACCAGAAGGTAGAGCATTGTCAAGCCTGGGAAAGAATGACCATGGACGCTCTCCTTCCATTTCCATGTCTCGCGCAACAGAGTGAACTAAACAAAGGCATATCTCCCAGTTGCATTCCAGTCTAATACCTTTCAAAGCGCTCTTGGCTCCCGCTCTCCTGTTCATGGGTCAACAGGCTTGAAAAAAAAATTATCAGGAAAGCTCAGGTAGGTTGCCAGAGTCGCGGCCCAGGCTCAAGCGAAGCGACTACCGTATTCATAGCAGGCTCAGTATCGCCACCTCTCAACATCTGAGGGGGCTGATGTTTATAAGCGATACTAATAATATCCTCTGGTCTCGCGCTCTAAGAGGTATACTCTTATGGCCTTGAAAACGCTCCGACTCCTGGTGGTCACTTTCTGATACGCGCACGTGATGTTGCCTGCGGGATGTCCCATCCCTGCCAAGACCAAGTCTCCACCTTCAGCCGTGACTTTAATTTGTTTTCTGAAGGTTTGATTGGACGGCTCGGTTCAAGGTCATAAATTCTATTGGCTCACTCCCGGATGATCTGTGCCAAGAAACGGAGCCGCGGAAGCGAAGTTTTGCCGACAGCCGACATTTCTGGACCCGCCGGGCCCGGGCCCGACCTCACCATCCTCTTCCTTTGAAGTGTTATCCTCGTGTTCTCCCAAGGCGGTGGCCAGTAAACAGGAAAGACAACACTTTGTTTCATCATAGGCGATGTTGGCGTCCTGGTTTGCCTTATTACTCCCATCGGTATTGGAAGACTCCGTTGCGTGATGCTATTACATACGAGCTGCGTAAGGTTTCCCCTCTTCAGGTCCATGAAGCCGCGGAGTATAAGCTCCGTCTGCAGTCAATGATCTCTCGTTGTGGCTGCTGCTAATCTCCTACCAGAATGCAGGACGTCTGGAAGTTTCAACGAGTGGCTTGCATTCTCGAAAGTTTCTATTATTGGGGAGAATGCTGACTGCTACTCCGTACCAAAACATTTTTATTCTATAACGCTCCTTGCACACAAGGAGATATGGCCAAGGCACCTATAACGGAGGTAGATTTGACCGAGAACTTTTAAAATAGCCGGAATGCGTCGGATCCACGGAGACTCGAAATTCCCGCCCTGGATCTACATTCTTGACTTTGCTCCGCTGCAGGCAGCAAACGGGCCATCTGGTTGAAAATATCAGCGGGGGTTTTGAGCTGTCAAAGGCCCTGCAGATGGTTATATAACCTGCCTGTCTCCCGCCGTATATCGCCTCTATAGCTCATTTCCTACACTACTTCCATACACCCGACAGATTTTTATCTTACGATCTATCACGGTTTACGGCCCCTTCAAGAACTATATATCCACTTTGAATACCAAACATTCCACCAACTAAACATTCAACAATGGAGCGCGTCTATCTTATTACCCACCCTCGCTCTGCTTCCAACCTGCTCGTCCAGATTCTGGGATTGGAAGAGCAGCCAATGGTCAAGGCTCGCCCGCATGCTGGCTACTACTTCCTAGAGACCCTCATGTTCCTTGGTGAAAAAGGTCTCCGAGCTAAGCATGTCGACGAGTGGACCGAAGAAGAAAAAACCCAGGCCCGTGCCATGTACAACAAGGGATATAATGAAATGATGAAAGATGTTAACGAGTCAAAGGCTGCCGGCAGAATCTCTGTTGTCAAGGAGCACGCCAACATTCTCCTCGAGCCCAGCAGCCAGACCAAATTTATGTTCAAGACCAACGACGTTAAAGAGGCACCACTTACCCTCGACGTCCCCCAGGGATCCGAAATCGTTCGTACCCCAGGAAACCAAACTATCTTCTCTGATGAGTTCCTCCTTACCTGGAAGCCAGTCTTCCTTATCCGCCACCCCGCTCTCATGTTCCCATCCTTCTACCGATGCATGGATGACTTCAGAAAGATGAAGAAGGAGGATATCGGCACCACCGGCTCCCTCGAGGCTGGAAAGCCTGATCTACCCATTTACATGAGCCTGCACAACATTCGCTCCATGTTTGACTGGTACAACGAAAAGCTCCAGCAGATTGGATCATCCTCCACCGCCCAGCCCTGGCCCATCGTTATCGATGCAGATGATGTCATGGCCGATGAAACTGTTGTTCAAAAGCTGGCCGATATTATCGGATTGGACCGCAACCACCTGAAGTTCACTTGGGACCCCGTCAGCGAAGAGCAGTCCAAGAAGTACGACCCCATGGCTAAGCGTATGCTGTCTTCTCTCAACGCCTCGAACGGTATCATGAAGGACAAGCTTGCTGCCAACATCGATATCGAAGCTGAAGCTCCCAAGTGGAAGGCTGAGTTCGGTGAGATCGATGGAGATAAGATCTACAAGTGGGTTAAGGAAGCTATGCCCGATTATGAATACCTGAAGTCTCGCCGTCTTACCGCATAGATGTGTTGATCACCAGCGGTTAACCGAATAATATTCCTCTCCCCTTCTGCTTCATCATTATTTTCTTTGTATAGAGTGCATTTGTTTTATTCCCATTTCAAAATATAGAAAAGAATACTCCTTTTGTTTAATGTTGAGTTAGTATATAATGAAATATATAACTATACATATATCCACGGTGTTGGGCGACAAACCTGATGGGATTCTACCGTTATCGAAGTGCGTCTCACCGGGACCTCTATTCATCTTTCCCAAATAGTTTTATATCCCGGCAAAAATGGCGAACATAGATCAACTCAAGATGCGGTTAAGCCGTGATTATTACTTTTCAATGAACTTCTACATCCCATTAAAGAACACGCAAAATAGCAGAATATTTGGTAATAAACCTGGCCTCAACTCTTCTGCTAAGAGACAAACCTTGTCCATACAGTGACGCTGGACCCAATAGCAGGAACATCCAGCCTCGTCTGTGCTCTAAGGCTGGTAGACGCCCTGTTAATTGGCTTTCTGTGGTGATTTGTAATGCCTTTCAAGCCATTAGTACAATGTATGCGTTTTGATGGGATTGGGGGAGAGAATGCAAATACAGATTCACTTGGATACTTGCGACAAGTTGAGTTGTATAGATATGGGAGTCAATATAAATACTCAGACATCAGCCTTGGGGGTAATATGGAAGTAAACCATACACCGAAACCACCATACATAGCACAAATATCACTGTCCCATGCAAACAGTCAACCTGTCAGCAGCTATGTTCGAGCTTTTGAGCAAAGTCAGCCCTCTAAACAACCTTGCTCTCTTCGTGTTTGGCTACGCCGTGGTAGCAGGATTTGTCCATCTGCTTCAATCTATGAAACCATCTCCTCCCGAAGATCCATACGAGGATAGTCGGAATGCAGCGCGAGAGGAGATGAATGTAAGTATCCCAATGAGACGAATATTTTGATCGCTGGCTAATAGGGGTATGCAGGGGACAATCATGAGATAAACACTTGACTAGCATAACTTCGATATGCAGGGCACCTGTGATACGCCATGCGAAGGCTCCACGGCATTTTAGAGCTAACCGACCCCCTGATATGTGCGGGACAAGGAATATTGTTGGTTGTGGGATGGAGTCGTTATTTATTAGTTAAGGAGTTAGGAAATTAGTTATGTGTGAGCGACGGGAACTGTATCTGCGTAGCTAGTTGCTGGTCAATACCTTTCTATGCGATATTTGAAATTGTATGCGCCCGGCGATCCAACTAAACAGGGAGTTAGTTAACTAGACTGTTTATCATCTCCAGTTAGGAGGTGCAATTGCTTGGCCCTATTTGCACTTCGTAACTCGGTGATTAAATATCAAACCGCCGGGCCAAATAGGGGAGACCCTAACTATTTGACTGCAGAGAGAGTCATATCATTGACACAAATAAAAAGGCTGGCGGCAGAAAAGTTAACACTGATATTAAGGAGCTCAAGACCCGTTCGATGTACCAGCCCCAACTGGGATATATTATGCTATCATCTATTCTGCTGAAGAATATTGTCAGAGGTTTCCAACCCAAAAGAAAGGGGGAAATAGTGTTAACTATATGGTGGTTTTATTCTAGTTTTAAAGCTTACTGCTTTTCTAGAAGGTAGACTAGAATATCTACCATAGAGACTGAGAAAAGAGATAAGAGTTGGTCAAGGAACGTTGAATTGGTACTAGTCTATAACATGATCAGGCATTCAATAATTATTAAGGAGTGACATTATTCCGGAGGCCTTCTATCCTTCATCATCGGTAAACATATTCTTTCATAACAGAGGCACATCGGCTGCTAAGTTCTTAAGCCTTGAATCCACAGTCGGTTGGAAGAGCATCTTCGAAGGTGACTTGAATTGTCCCGAGATGTCCGGCCTGGTTGTTGGTAAGAGTGTCCATGGCAGCCTTGGCGATGTTGAAGCCACCGGCCTTGTCGATAGAGGTAACGAAGATAGATTTGTTGAGGACGGGCCAAGTGACCTTGAAGCACTTGCCGCAATTGGCGCTATTGTATCCCTCGACGGCAAAGGAGCCACCAATATTGGGAAAGTTGGGGAGAGAACCGGCGGTGGTGAAACCCTTGGTGATAAGGCCGTTGGTGCCATCAGAGCAAGCTACCTGAGTAAGACTGAGACCGGCATTGTCGTACTTTGGGTCATAGGTGAGGGAAACGGTGCCGCTGATGGCAGCAGCAGAGGAGAGAGAGGCCATGAGGCAGAGAGTAGCTGGGATAGTGAACTTCATTTTGGCTGGTGGGCTGTTTTGCTGGATTGATCTTGGGTATGTTCGTGAAGTGGGTTTGTTTGTAAAGGTTGGGTTGGTAGAAGTAGATTGATTGCGACTTGTCTTTGTTCTTCCTGGAGCTGTGTTCTATGATGGAGAGAAGAGGGAAAAAGCTCGAGAGGGTGGTTACCTACCGGGGGTTTATATAACTTTTCTTCACAGCTATGTTGACAATCGCACTGAGGGTTGAACACAGTCTTTCAAAGACCCCGTTTGTCTTTGGAAGCAGCTCCCTCGCATATGCAAAGTGATCTGCATTGAGGGATCCATGGCTGGAAGCTACCAGCAAACGCCTTCATGCCCTTCAAGCCTGCAAGTTACATTCTGGGAGCTCTTCGATGCACGGCCGGTTCAGCCCATGGTTCCCGAAGGCTTTCGATGCGGGGCAGGGCAATGGGAAGCAACATGTATGGAGTACATTATGAAACATTTACAATCAGAAAGCATGTACAAGGTTTTCACAGATGAGACAGCTTTGCATACAAAAGGACTTTGTATGCTGTCATCGAGCATGTTCCATTGTCCCGTATACTCATGTAGAGAAGCGGCGGGTACCACCACCACAGGGTACATGCTTGCGGAGTGCATGCTCGTCGCGGAGGAAGAGAGACATGAATCCATCATGTCGCTGCAAAGCCCCAGTAGAACCGTAACCGTGAACCATCCCCTCCCTCAGCCAAGGTAGCATTGCCAGCCATCTTCGCAGCTGGGAGGGGGAGGCTGGCGTTGTGCGAGCGCTTGAGGGAAAAGCAAAGAAGCAAGCTCCAGATCCAGTGACACGGTAGCTGCGGCCTTTCGATGAAGGTGAGAGGAGCTTGCTCTCATTCTGTGATACGATCGGCACGGCTATGGATCTGCATCGTTCGGTGCTCTATATTAAGCAGGCTTTGTCTTGCTTGTGTGCAGATGTCTCAGTCTACATGACCCATCATCTGCTGCCGGCTGAGGGCATTCCGCCTGCGCCCGTCAGGTTACATCTCGACCAGAAGGAAGCTGGACAGACCTGACTGTTTCTGTCTGTTTATCCGCGGCGGCGCATCACCGAGACTGCGCTGTCTGTCTGACTGTTGATGTTGATGTTGATGTTGATTATCTCGATGTCGCTGAAGTTCTTTTTACTCTTTTCGGCTGGCGAGCCTTATTCAGTCACGTGCGAGTCATGTGATCGTTTAATCGGAGTTTCGGAGGCCGACTTCCGGATGACTAAGAATTTGCTTATATAATCAGTATGCACACCGAAAAATACTCTCTATAAACGACTTTGAATTCTGTAAGTCAAATCAACGCTGCCCTTGATTGACAATTGAAGGATGAAAGTCCAATGGAACGCTGCGGCTGAGCAGATTCTGTGGTGCTGGCAGTGGTTAATTTGCAGCAGCGTGGCTCTTGCAGGTGTTCGAGAAGAGTGAGACAGGTTGCACCGGGTGGTCAGGATGCTCGTACAGTCCCACCGCTCTTGGGTGTCAAGAGGCAGCAGCCCCGGTTTACAGGATACCTATGGCCTGTCTGTTTACGGAGAAGCAGCGCGGAAGCTAAATCTGCTCTTTGTTGGGGATTGGAAGGTTATATGTTGCTTCGGGAGGATTATCATTACTGGCAGACGACTTAGACGTGGAAGTGCAAGCAGGGGCTATCGACATACAAGGTGAGTGACCGCAGAGTTCCCCGGTAGAAAGGAGAGAGAATATTATCACAGCCGGCTAAACTGAAGCCATCATCAGCTGCTTGTTATTCCGCACTCTTCCTAGAGTTAGAGCCAAATTCGCTGGAGATCGGTGATAAGGGCCGGGTTTGCTTTTTCCTGGATACGCGGAGCTGTCCCCGGTCCCCAACACATCTTCACCCCATAGTTTTCCGGGCTGAAAGAGTCAGGACAACACCTAGCCGAGATGTCAATTCTCACTGTCTAAGAACAGGAAAAAACAAGAGGCAGGATCGGTCCTATCGCATTTGCTTGCAAGACGGTGAGGATGGCGACTGACGCTCAGGATCAGGATGTTACTCATCCTCCTCCATCAGAAACCTCACCATTGCTGGGTGACGGAACGAATGCAGAGAATGGGGGTCCTTCGGGTGAAAATGAAGCGAGCAATACCGGCCTCCCTCTGGTAGAGGAAGCCAGCTTCGGTGAGCTCTTGACGATATTGATGAGCACTTGGGTGGGTGTGTTTTTTGCAGCTCTTGGTATGTCGCCTCTATGGATCATAAGTCTTGAAAAACCAAAGAGTTATCAAAGATTCATGGACTAACTAGAGTGATCGCATCTTTGAAGATGGCACGATTGTTGCGACTATCTCGGCGCAGATATCTTCCTCGTTCAATTCACTGTCACTGATATCATGGCTTGCCACCGCGTACCTGGTCTCGAGCTCTGCCTGTCAGCCAATCAGTGGCAAGCTCACTGACATCTTCTCTCGCCGAACAGGCCTGGTTATATCCAACATTCTCTTTGGAGTTGGTAATCTGATTTGTGGCCTTGCTACAGAAGAATGGGTCATGATCCTTGGACGGACCGTCGCCGGAATGGGCGGAGGAGGGCTGACGGCCATATCTACATTCCTTACCTCTGACCTCGTACCTCTGCGCAAGCGAGGTATCTGGCAAGGCATTGGAAACATTTGTTTTGGAATTGGGAGTGGTCTCGGTGGTATATTCGGCGGGTACGTGAATGACAACTGGGGGTGGCGGTGGGCATTCCTTATCCAGGTGCCTTTTGTTGCTGTATCTGCTATCCTCGTGTCGATGTATGTCAATGTACCCCTCAGAGTGACGGACACCTCTCGGTGGAAGAGAATTGACTTCCTCGGTGCTGGGACATTAGTCTGCGCTCTCGTTCTCTTCCTACTTGGACTCAACTCTGGTGGGAACCAGGTGCCATGGACGCACCCTTTGGTGCTCACAACGATTCCGCTCTCAGTTGTATTGCTCGTTGCCTTTATCTATATCGAGGATAGGGTTGCGGCTGAGCCGATTATCCCTATCCGCCTCCTTATGGACCGCACTGTTCTATCCTGCTGCTTGACCAACTGGTTTGTCACAATGGCTGTATTCGCCCTATTTATATATATACCCGTCTTCCTCCAAGTACAGGGCTACACGACTACATTGGCTGGAACTCGCTTGGTTGCACAGGCTTTTGGTGCCTCCGTCGGCTCCCTAGGATCTGGATACCTGATGCGCGTGACTGGGCGCTATCTCTACTTCAACTACGGCTCCGTCATCCTGATTGTCATCGGAATAGGGTTGATATGCACTGTGAATCTCGCAACGCCGGCTGTTCCGCCATTTATCTACTTGTTTATATCAGGCTTAGGATACGGCGGCATGCTTACCTCCACCCTTGTGGCCATCATTGCTGCCGTTGACCATGAACATCAGGCCGTAGTTACTTCTGCCTCTTACGCCTTCCGCAGCACTGGCAGTTCCATCGGTATATCTGTCGCTTCGGCCGTGTTCCAAAATCTTCTCCGGTCAGACCTCTGGTCCCGACTTGGACATCTTGGCAATGCTGAAAAGATTATCCGAAAAATCACAGAGCGGTTCGGGGAGATTCGCAATCTTCCTCCCGATATAGCTGCGATTGTTCGCGACTGCTACATGGGCTCACTTCGAGCAGCTTTCTTGACCGCGCTGGGGCTGGCTGCCATGGGCGTCCTGGCAAGTCTGGCCATGAGAGAGCACAAGCTGCATATGAACCTGGCCAGAAAGGATTAAATAGAGTATTTGGATGTGGTAGATTCTACATAGAGAGGCCTTTGGATTCATTATATAACATCCCGTTTTTCTCCATATCAAATAGTGTCCTGTCTGGCTGTGCTTCTTGGTGGCAACACGAACAAGCAAATCTTTTAACCCGCCCGGAAATAAACTTCCCTAAGTCCATTCTCTGTAGGTAGTTAAATTATCTGAACAACACAACTGAATGTTCAACCTCATCTGCCTTTGAACACCCAGCAAGCCCCTTTGACCGACAGTTATATCCTATATAACAAAGGCCAAACTCCAGTGAATAGAAGTAGGTGATCGCTGTCCTCGGCCTTTTCTTTCATGCTACGTTTCCCCGCTGCGACCGTGTCTTTACCGCTCGTTCATGGCGGCAAACGGCGAACAGCCTCAAACTCGCTATTTCGCATATATATGTTAATCTTGCCTGTCATTTTCTAGGCTTTCTTAGGACATATCTCCTCTGTTGCCCGACGGTACCGAGCCCTTCTTGTCTTCATGTCCTCTGAATGCGACTTGGGCATCCATGCGTAGCCCCTGCAGCGGATGCGATGAGATTGAGGAGAGAGCCGGCCAGCCTAAGAAACGAATTACAAATATCACCACGTCGCTGGCTCTTCTGCAGCCTCTCGGTGGTGAATTCGCTATTTACAACCAGCCATTTTGCTATAACCCCCCTGGCCAATAGCAAGTAGCGATCTGGACTCCCCGGGCTCTCAAGATTTAACAACGTCAACGCCCACTCAAAAATCCCATGCAGATGGCTGTCGGGATCAAACAAATGCTGAATGGAGAGCGCCTAGACTCCAATCCTACGTCGAAGTTCGAAATTATGAACCCTGCTCATATCAACGCCAGCCCTCGAGAAGCGAACCCTAGCCACGGCGAGAAGCGTGCGGGCGGAACTCGTCTCGAAGACAGCATGATGGATGGGCAGAAAGGCATAACTTCGCATGGAAGGGCGGATAGACACACCAAACGGGTTATTTTAGCAACCAGTACGCCGTTTGCCGACACGATTGTTCGCTCGTTATATCGAGATCCCGACGTCGAGCTTCGATTAATCGTACCGCAGGGTTTGGGTGTTGGACAAGAGGACATGAACAATGTGGAATGCTACGAGGACGCACCGCAGCGAGTTACAGACACCACCAGTCAACCACTGCGGGGCCAGTTTAATATGACGGCTGCAAACCTTGCGGATTGGGCAGACTTGTTGATTATAAGTCCCATGGATGCCGGAACGCTTGGGTCAATGGTTTGTGGATTAACTACGAGCCTTACACTGACGCTGTTGCGAGGCTGGGATGTTTCTAAGTCTATTATTCTTGTTCCAGGGATGACCACTCGCCAGTGGGTTGCGCCTATCACTCGAAGGCATCTGGACGATATCCAAGTCTTTTGGCCATGGGTCAAAGTGCTGCCGCCTATTCTCTCCAAGTTTGAAGCTCCTGATCGTCTTGCCGAGCTGCCGTGGGATGGGAGGGAGTCGTTCTATGATGAGATAAAAAAGGCTCTGGGATGGTCTGTGGGGATAGGTATAGATGGTAGAAATACCCCTTCGCAAGAAGTTGAAATCCCTGGGAAGGAAAACGGACTGGATGAGAAACCGAACGGGATAATATCCCCCATCGCGAACCTTCAGTCAAGCGATAGCTTCTCCTCGCAGACAACAATTACACATCCGACTCCAACCCAGACTGCTCTTCCTTCCGAAATATTGTCAATGATCTTCGAAGCTCTCGGTGACTGGGAAACTGCGGCGGCTGTAGGCATCTACACCCGATTACCAACTCCAGACCAGTGGAAGCCTCTAATACCCCGTTCACATTCCTTTCAATGCACCCTTGAATATGCCATTCTAAAACGGCCGTTCTCTGAAATCGAACAATACCTTTCTTCAGCCTCGCCGTGGAAACCATTGTCCTCTTTATCCGCCCATCTTATTCTCAAATTTTCACGCATAGATATATTAGACTTTATCATTACTTCTCGATCAGATATATTCTGGTCCACTCCTCGGCTTCTAAACCTCCCATTCCGAGCTTCAGCCATATATGGCAATACTGCCCTCCTTGACTGGTGGCTTCATTGCCCAGAACTACCGAAGAAAGACTACCTGACAGATGCGATGGACTCTGCGTCACGCGCCGGGTACATCCATGTCCTTGATTGGTGGCGCAATTCCGGCCTTCCGCTCCTCTACACCGAACGAGCACTGGAATCTGCATCAGCAGAAGGCCATATATCTGTACTATCCTGGTGGAGAAACGCGTCTGAATGCTCCCCTGAGCATTCCCTACCTCTAAAGGTCGGTAAATCAGTTCTACTAGCCGCCCAGTCTGGGCGGACTAATTCAATAGCCTGGTGGGATCAGTCGGGCATACCCTACTCGTATACAGAGTCTGTCGCTCGCATTGCGAGCACCCATGGCCACGTCCATGTCCTAGAACTGTGGTACAAGCTGAAAGGCACAAAGATGATATTTGATAACCAGGTCCTTGTTGGCGCCACGAAAAACGGGCATGTGGACGTGCTGGAATGGTGGCGGAGAAGCGGACTCCATGTCGAGTTCAAGACGTGTGATATCGAAGAGGCCCTTGAGGATGCAATCACCGGCTCAGAAGAAAAGGTACGTCGATGGTGGGAGAGAAATGGATTGAATCTAGGGGTTGGAACAAGCGAGTGGATGAAAGTCAAGGTATTATAAGTTGATGTCGTATATATATATACATATGCCCTATCCCCATATTGTGGTAAATCATCTTTCCCCGCTCATTTTCTTTTTAATTATGTCCCTATCCAACTATTCGTTCAGCCTACTCAATTAAAAGATGTCTAGCTGATGGCCTCTCGTCGCTTTTCTTCTCCTTCTCCTGCTCTGTATGCCGCTCTTAGCTGAGAGCTCGTCGCCTTAAGACGGCTTACTTAAGCATGCTTAACTCTATTTTTAGTTAGCGTCTACCGAAACCTTAATTGGAATATGCTTAAATTTTGGTACAACATCGAAAGCAGGACAGGCTTGCATGGAGACATTGGATTGAATAGAGAATATACTACTAAGGAAAGGCTCAACTACCGGGTAGTTACAGAAATTTTTGTCTATATATAATTTAGATTCATCTGTACATATATATATATGTCAAATATATCCAGAATGAAGGGAGTATGGCACAGCCATAAATGGGCGAATGGTAACTATTGGTGATTGCCAGCAAGTTCCAATCGTGCAGCCCATGTTTTTCAAGTAAGGATCGTCGCCTATCTTGATGCAATCAAGACTTGAGGTTTGGAGGCAGGTTCGTGATGGTGGAGCGCACCAATTTATTTGCCGCTGCCGTTGTAGATGAGCTTGCCAGTGGTACCCTCACCAGGGCTCTGGATAGCTTCATGGGCCATCTCCTTGATAGTGTCACAGAGACCTGGGCCGCCCTGCTTGCCCAATCCAATGAGGTAGGCACCGAGACCGCAGACGTGAGGAGAAGCCATGGAAGTACCAGAGAGAGTGTCAGTGCTGCCGCCCGGCTTAAGGGAGGTGATATCCTTTCCTGGGGCGTAGACATCGACTATAAGTAGGTTATCAGCTTCAGTTCAATAACATATCAGCGGTAAACAAGCACTTACCGAGTGCGCCATAGTTGGAGAAATCAGCCTTGCCATCATCTTCAGTGGAGGCAGCGACAGTGCAGACGGATGGCTCAGAGGCAGGAGAAGAGTGCTGGGCATCCATCTATAACATTGCTTGTTAGCCTGCTGGATCTATAGATAAGAGGTTGTGATTTGCAACTTACGTTTTCGTTACCAGCAGCGACAGCCATGAAGATACCAGCATCAGAAATGGCCTTAGCAGCCTGGTTGGAGGCCTGAGAGCGAGGTCCACCGAGGGACATGTTCATGACAGCCTTTCCAGCAGCCTTAGCGGTGCCATTGCCACCACCAGAAGCCTCCCTCATGGCCCATTCCATGCCCTTGATGACACCAGAGTTAGATCCGGAACCCTCACAGTCAAGGACCTTGACAGCAACAAGGCTGACACCCTTAGCAAGACCGTATTTCGTTCCACCAACAGTTCCAGCAACGTGAGTTCCATGGCCATTGCAGTCCTCATCCATCTGATCAACAAAGTTCTTGCCCCACTTAGCACGGCCTCCGAAATCTTCATGATTAATATCGATACCAGTATCGATGACATAGGCTGTAACACCTTTGCCAGCAGAGCTATCATAGTAGTAGGTTGTGCCACCAGCCTGCTTGGAGCTAACGCGGGCAAGTCCCCAAGAGGGAACGTTGTCCTGACGGGTGAGGTTGGTGCCATTAGTGGACGTCCTCACAACAAAGTCAGGCTCAATGTAGTCGACCTATTAAGTAATTGTTAGCTATTACCGATTCCAATATCAGGCATTGAATGATTGCAGGGTTGGTAAATTCTCTCATACATCACTGTGGCCGGAGATATCTTTGATCATCGCGTCATCGAACTCGCCAGAGTAGGCCCTGAAGATACCTCCAAGGGAGTATTTGTCTTGCATTCCAGCCATGGCCTTGGAGCTGCCGGAACGGCGCATTACGCGGCGATTGAGGTTTTGGCTAAGCCAAGTTGTATGAGCGCTGAAAGCCTCGTCGGAAACCTCCTTCTTCATGACAACAATGTACTTGTTTGGGATGGTCTCGGCATGAGGGCCGGCCTCAAGGATTTTAGCACCATTGACAGTCGACAACGCCGCCAGGACGATAGGAATGGCTTTGGTGATGAACCCCATGATGGATAATGCAGGAAGATAGGCGACTAAGGAAAGTTAAGAGAAAGGAGGGTGAGGAGAAAGGAAGGTTGGTGTTGATGAGGATGGAACGAAAGAAAGATTTGAAGCGGGAGAGGGAGGCCTAGATATAGACTGCCAAAGAGTATGGCGAAATCCGGCATTCCTCATCATATCAGCTCTGAATTGTATCTCTAGGGTCGTCAGGCAATATTTGCGTCATCTGCTACATATTGCACGCTTGGAACCCCCCGCTTCTCGGACAAAACACCTCTTGCGAGTTACGCCCCAGGGTATCTCCAAGGTGGACGCTGTTATTAAGCACCTTGAGGGAACCGATCGTCAAGGAATAACACGGCTGTACCTTGCTGTATGAAGCAAAAAACAAGAGAATGGCAAGATAAGCCAGTGAATGTCCTTCTCAAAACGTGCTGTGGGGATGGTGATATTGCGTTGTTTGCATTCGGTGCAGGCCGCATCAAAGGAGATAGAAACTCTGAGGAATGCAGCGCAGATCGGATTGCTGCGATACGATGAAAAACGTCCAGATATTGGCGTTTGCATGCTCCAGAGTAATGTCAGGGGCCGTGATGCGGAGAATTTCCTGCAAGACCCACAACTTCCCGTCTTTGCCCAGACCGTGTTGCGTCGATAGGGCCACATTGCCAGGGGACTGGCCAGGGATAGGTATGGAACACGAGAGCATCGGCGTACAGAGTAGACATATGCCTGCAGAAGAGGAGCCAATGTTATTGAGGAAAACAAGGCGATCAAATGTATAACCACGTACATAATACTTGGCCAAGTCGATAACCTTTAGCATGGTTGAAGCAGTTCAACTATCCCACGATCACTATCAATCGCCCTGGAAACGATTCAGTGCAGTGAAATTAAAATAGAATCAATGGTGCCTTATGGGGTATTTCCACATGGAGAACCAGTTCTCTAACCCGTGTTTCGTTTCGAAAACCTTTAGTGTCGAAACTAGTCAAACGACCCCCGCTTGTGCCGCTTGTTGCGACAGTGCTCGCTCGAATGGAACGGCAAAGTGCTCTGACTTGTGAGATTAGCGCTCGGAGTTTTAAGAATTGCCGATCCCCAGATTCTTCTCACCAACTCATTTCCGGTTAATTCCCGGCCAATGGGAAGGTATGGTTTTTTATAAATACGGAGTCCTGATGGGGTGATTTGGCACAAGAATAGTTGACCGGTCTTGGAAGTCCCTCCGGAGTACGTCAGAACAAGCCAACCAACCTTGTCTGGTGGTTGGAAAACATGGTAGAAGAATGGCAGAATAACCCCGAGCTTTCGAATACCCAACGATGATCAGATGTGATATGTAGGATATGCGCTTCCTATTGATCATGAGGCGGCTGAGCATAATGTTAATATCCCGGGGAGAGGTTGAGATCTTCAAGTTTGCCACCTCGAGCAGACGAATGACTTGGGAGATTGAGCATTCCAGAATATTACCCTTCGTTACGTCCGGCCTTGGCGACAGTCGCAAGTCAAGATGAGTTTATAATACGAGCTCCATCATAAGTATCCATGGTTACTGATCAGGACGCGGAAAGACCGAGGTCGTGACAGTGTGAAGCTCCTGTTGTGGGGTGATCGTATGGCCTTAATGGTACCCAGCTGCGTCATCAATGTCAGAGCTCTCAAACGAACACCAATGTGAGCCGAGCTTGAATAAAAGCTTGAAAAGGCTTTGGAGACTCCTTAAGGCAGTGTCCAATCGAGTCCCCACATACTCACGTTTCAACCTCTGGGCATCAATAATGAAAACCTAGAGTAGAAGTCGCAAAAATTATCTTCTCAGGAGAATGGAGCATTCGATAGAAAGACAGATGTTAAGCCAGCTGCTAACAAAGAAGGCGTCCTTTTTTCCTTAGCACTGAACCAATCTGGCTTCCAGGATTGCTGTTCGACCGGTCTAACGTACAAATTACTCTTGCTTCACACAAAATTCGTCGATATGATCAGCCATTCGCACCCAAAGGTCACTGCCATTAACTTGCATGATTTCTTCACTTAGCTGAACTGTTCAGGATGGCTCATTTTGATGGAGCAGCTTGAGCCAGATGTTGTTGTACGGTGGAGTTGTCCCTGATCACGGTAACTTGGGCAGTACCAGCATTTCCACCTCGAAATGAGCATTTTCCACGTCAGTTCTTCATCACCCGCGCCACAGTAAGATAGAAAAAAAATTATTCAGGGGCTCTTTTTAGCTCGCATCTCCATCCGGGCGTGTGGTGTTGTTGTTGTTGTGGTTCTCGAAGTCGCGTTCGCCGTTAAGGCTGTGGCTGTTCCTGATTATGTAATGAATAAAATTTCATGATGACTGATTAGTCACGTGGCATGTTTATCGGAGGCCATCATCGGTCATGTGATGACAAGGGCTTATATAAGCTAATGATCGTTACATAATCTGGCTTAGTCATCACGGTGTAAACCTTCATACCGAAATAATACCAACTTTCAGCGATGGCAGCCAATAGGAAACTCACAAGAGACTTTATTACGTATCAAAATACAGATCTCTTACTGCGCTCTTGTCTTTATTTTTTGAGATTTTGGACACTCAAACGATTCAATTCAAATCCATCAACGAAATCGACAATTGGCCGGCGTTTCAATAGCCCGCAGGGGATTTATCCTACTGGCATGGCGGCGGAGAGAGGTTCCTGGACCGCTTTCTATTTAGACTGAAGAAACACGAGCGCCTTGGAGGTTTGAACAAGCTTCCCAAGGCCCCAACATCTAGGTATACGGCGGACTAGTTAGCTACGTCACGGCTTCATACACAAGCAACTAGTTTAACAGCTGTCAAAGCCTTGAAGCAGCGGCTATGTGCTCAGCTTTACATCTGCCGAAGCCCGTTATTGATACGAATGCTGAAATCCTTGCCACTGGCATCAACCAACCAACCAACTTCCATGATGTTTACAAACCGAAGGTTTCATCCCCCGAACGCCGTGATGCCACAGGGATCGTGTTCAGCCGCTCGACTCCTATGCTATAAGTATGAAAATATCTCCTAAGGCCGTGTGGACGAAGAAATCGGCTGCTTTGCTCAGTCTCTACCCGCTAGATTTGGGACGACACACATCAAGATGGCCACTTTACTTGGACTTGGTTTGTCCGTAGCCTTGACGTTTCTTCTGGTCTGCTATTTCCCCGGGTATTCCATATCTGGGTCCTTTGCATGGACGTTTCCAGCTCTCTTCACGACTTACCTTTCCCTCCGAGCAGTGTATCTTGTCATTTTATACCCTATCTTCTTCACACCATATAAACACCTGCCCGTCCCACCGGTAAGTCCGTCAACGATCTTTGGCTAAACCAAAACGAACGTATAATAAATTTGCTGACTTGTACTATGCGAAAAGGGGAGAAGCATTTGGAATGGACATTTCAAAATTCTGCAGGCATCTTCCCAAGGCACTCCAAGTGCGAAATGGACCAGAGAGGTTCCCAATGACGGGATCATTCGCTATTATTTTATGTTGAACCGAGAGAGACTTCTAGTCACGTCAACAAAGGCCCTGGCTGATGTACTGGTCAATCGGGCTTATGACTTTACAAAGACCCGCGCGTTGGTTGCATCTATAGGCTGGGTTACCGGTACTGGTGTCATCCTTGCGGAAGGAGATGTGCACAGAGTAAGCCCGCTGGTGTTGCAACCGCCTCATACAGTTACCCTAGGCTTTGTAGCTGACAATTTCTAAAAAGGTTCAACGGAAGAACTTGAACCCTGCATTCTCATTCCGCCATATCAAGGAGCTCTACCCTATTTTCTGGCAGAAATCGGTAGAGATGGCCGAAAGGATCGCGGAGGACATAGGCCCCCTCCCTGTGAATGCAAAGGTCATTTCATTTGCTGACTATACCGGAAGAGCAACTTTGGAGATAATTGGGCTGGCCGGCATGGGCTATGATCTCGAGTCGGTAAATGAACTTCGAGAAGAGTACCGAAAGATGTTCACTACTCCGGGCCCCTTCACTAGGATCATTCGGAATGTCGTCTTCTTGACCTGGCCGGAATTGTTCTTCTACTTACCACTACCATACGTAAGGACGATCACTGCTGCGTCTCAGAAGATCCGCGAAATCTCTCGGTTGCTTGTCCAGCGGAAGCGATATGAACTCTCCTCCAAGATCGATGATTCAAGGGGAGATATTATATCCGTCGCTCTTGAAAGCGGCAACTTCACGGAAGAAGGTCTAGTTGATCAGATCATGACCTTCCTGGCTGCGGGCCATGAGACAACTTCCATAGCTCTGCAATACGGCACACGGATACTATGCACCCATCCAGAGGTTCAAAGTCGATTGCGTGAAGAGGTTAGAGCTAAAATTCCGTCACCGGGGCAAAGTAAGGGCGCAAATGGACTACCACATATATCCTCTACCCTTCTGGACACATTACCTTACCTCAACGCATTTTGTAATGAGCTTTTTCGTTTCTATCCACCAGTTACCGTTACTACTCGCCAGGCAATTCGCGATACTGTCATTGCCGGCCAACCTATCAAAAAGGGAACAAATATTGCCATCGCACCCCGCGCAACGAACCGAAACCCTGAGTTCTGGGGAGAAGATGCAGATGTCTTCAACCCAGACCGTTGGCTGGCTCCCGGCTGTGCGAACACTGGTGGCGCTGAGTCAAACTATGCCTTCCTTACTTTTATCCATGGGCCTCGAAGTTGTATTGGGAACACTTTTGCGAAGGGTGAATTGATGTGTTTGGTTGCTGTACTTGCAGGAAGGTTTGAGATGGAACTTGAAGACCCAGATAAAGAACTGGAGATCACACCTGGTATAACTAACCGTCCAGCAGATGGAGTTAGGGCTAGGCTGAAAGTCTTGGAAGGTTGGTAGAATGCTTTATGTGGATGTCTTAATGAAGTATATTTTATGTTACGATCTATGCAAATATAACGAATATGAACTAGCTAAACGACAGATTTATGAACGTATGTAATGCTAGCATAGTGTTTTTATTTAAGAGTAGTACTCATCTCTAAACGCCATCATTCTCTCCCTTAATACACCATCGGCATCTTCTTCCGTCCAGGCTCGAAGCATGCCGCCACTGTTGAAGTCAAATACTGCTTTCCCCTTAATCGGCTCTTCACTCTGATGCTGTTCGGCATCGTGTGGCACTTCGGCTTCGATGCCAATGATCCCCCCCGAACCTTCTCCGGTCACTCCCCACCTTGGGCCTGCTGAGCGCTGAAGTTCTCCACCAGGTCCGGCAATGGCAGTAATAGCATCCGCAAGCGAATTCTTTGCACCAAGTTTCAACAGTGAGGCGGCCGAGTGAGCAGCGGCTACACGGACGAACGAGTCACCGTTGCCGGTGCAAGACAGTCCGAGAGCCCGGCGAGTTGACGAGCTGGGAACATCCCAGGCCTCAGCCCAGTATCCGGTCCCAAGCGTTGAGGTATCGCCAATCCGCCCGGGTAGCTTGTTGGTCAGCCCTCCTGTGCTTGTGGCAGCAGCAATGTTCCCCCATTGGTCAAGGCATACACATCCAACTGTTCCTTGACTGAGATATTTCGAGATATCTTCTCCCGGTTTAGGCAAGGTGTCATGATCAATTGAAGCGCCTTTACCTAGTCCTTTCATATGCTCGTCCCATCGTTTCTGGGTGAAAAACCATTCGTCGGGTTTGGACTCCAATCCCCATTCCTTCGCGAGGGATTCCACATACGGTCCACAGAGGTGAGAATGCATACTCTCACCATTACCCCTGTGGCCTTCCACGTCATTTCGTAGAAGAACTTCTCTCGCTAGCTGTACTGGATGGCGAACGTTTTTCAGCATCATGACTCCGGCACCGCGCTTAACCAGTGCTCGCTTTACATCTTCGCATCCCTGAGTTTCTGGGAGCAGTGAGCAGACCATCACAGACGCTTCCATCTCGTGAGTGCCGGTAAGCGTAAATACGCTCCCTCGTCCACAGTTGTATAGTTCGTCATCTTCTAGCAATGACACAGCATGCACGGCTGCGTCAATAGCAGAATACGGCGTAATGTTCTTCTTGGTCCCGTCTTCTTCTTCCTGCTCACCGTTGAGAAGAGCGACAGTCGAATGCAGGTATTTCAATAAGGACGCTCGATATCTCTCGTATAACTCTGGAGGGATCCTGGAGCGTACAATATTCCCCGCACCGCCATGGATGATAACCGTTGGCCTAAAACGCGGCTGCGGCGTGGATTCCGACGAGGCCGCATATGTAACCGTCATGATGTCCCCGTCGGTCAGCTACAGGCGGGAAACGGATTCTTCAAGTGGCTTTGTACAATGAAACTGACATCCAACTCCACGTTCCCGTCGGCTAAACGGTGGAGAAATAGCTGTTGCACCTAGGCTAGGCAGGGGGTATGGTCACGTGGAGCTAAAGCGGCAAAAGGGAAAAGGGACATTGGTAGGGTGAGAATGAAAGGAAACAGTACAACGTCGACGAATGAGTTAGTTGCAATTGATATGGCTTTTTTTCACTGCAATGTGTAGGTAATGTACAGGGCGCGGAAGGTATTCTCGCTTTCCAACAATCATTAGCGCCAAAAGAGAAGAGAGAAATTGGGCATATATCCATGAGAATTTGGGAATGCACTGCAGATGTATGCGGCATTGCCCGTATATGCGCTGGGGGACATGCATAATTTATGGGTGTAGCTGAACAGGACGAGATCGGGACAAACAGTGAAAGGGAGGCTTCAGGCGTTTTGGAGAGGTTGATCGAGACCATCCTGTGAGAAATCGGAGTTTAATAAGGACATTATAAGAAGGATAAAAAGGGAGGATTGAAGGAAACCAGAGGGAAAGGGGGAAGACAAGTAAGCATCATCTATTTATAACCCATGCCCCTGACAAATAAAACGAGACCGAATAACTCCAGATAAGATGGGAAAGTCGAGTTGAAGGAGAATATGAGGACAACGTTAAAAGCCCAAGCAAGGCAATAGGTGCCGAATAAATTCGTTGGCGTGAAAAGAATTGAGGTACGAGGCCAGCTTGGTATATATGATTGGACTGATTACGCAGCCATTGTGTTCGAGCCGCTGGGTGGAGGTGGAGGTGCCTATATGCGATATATATTAGCCGGGTGCGAAAAGTGAAGAAAAACTAGGATAAAACTCACGTCTAATCTGGTGTTATCAGCCATCATTCTCTGGAACCCGATACCAACACCTTCGATAACAGCCAAGAAACAAGCGCACATAATGGCGGAGTTTCGTGCTGCCCTCATTCCACCACGGATAGCCAGTGCACCACCGGTGAAGAATCCAGCAATAACTAATGACAACGTGTTAGTTCACGGGCCCGCAACTGGATACTATATATCGCGATATGCTATAAACGATTGACGTACTGGCATTGTAGGGATCCTCCTTCTTCCGTATTCCCTTGACTGTGCAGTCGAATGTTGAAAAGAGACCACCCCAGACACCGAAGTTACCGCCGAGAACTGGTGCTCGAGCTTTAATAGCTGTGATGGCTCCTATTCTCCGTTCACCGTATGGACTGTTTCTGAATCCCTTCACACCGTGCCAGACCGCACCGCCGATAGCCTTTATAGATAACAATCAGGTCAGTTCAACTGTGTCAATTACTGAAAGACGATTATTGAAATCAGGACGATTGGCAAGTGGGATAAACATACACCCATGCTAAAGGCACCGCCAAAATCACTGAGGATGACATAGGGACACGGGTCGCGGGTGTGATCCATTATGCCAAAGTAAATGCGTGCAAGGTATTATATTATTTGAAATATGGTCGTAATCGTGCAATTCAAATTGATCCTCAAGCTTAGAAAGAACAACAGGCCAGCCTTGTCCGGTATATTGTACAAATCGAGGGTTATGAAGATTTTTCTTCTAGTGATGGAACGGCGTGGGGATGTTCTTTCAACACGGCTGCATTGACCGTGTCCGGGAATCAGGCGGTAAAAGTATCAGATCCAAGAGAGATCATAAAAACAGCAGCGGAGTTCTAACGGGTCGACGATGGTGTTTCTTGCGCCGTCGTTCGTCTCTTCGATCTTTGTCGTTTTGCTTTGAAGCTTTGCCAGAAAATAAAACCAAAAAAAAAAAAATCAGAAGCCTTTCTTGCACGTGACGTCATGTGACGAGTCTTGCCTTTTCAGCCTCGACGACGGAAAGTTGGAGATATCAACGTTGAATTTCAGCAACAGACCAAGGGGACGACCAGGAATCAAGATAAAAGAGCGGACAGCTGAGTGAGAAACTAGATTTACGATGTTGATTCGTGTTATTCTTCGTGTATCCCGTTATATATCACCCTTGCGGGCTAGACGGGCGGATCTAGATCTATATCTAGATTGAACATATAAACGCCTGCAAGAAAAATACAGACAGAGGAAAAAAGACAGCCGACTATTTAAATGAAGATAAGTATAAGCAGATCCAAAATGCGGGATATAAATCAATCAAAAGAAAAACATCCGGATGGGTCATTAGATCCGGTGGCAAAATCTCACGTATACATGACGGTCATCAGGAACAATACAACAAACGCGCAGGACATCAGCTAAACAGCTTTCTCAAGGGGGAGGGCTTCTTCTTCTTCTTCTTCCTTTCCTTCTCCTTCAGCTCATCTTTCTTATGCTTGCTCTCACTGTGGGACCGAGACGTCTTGGAGCTTTTGGAGTGCCTGGACGAGTGTGAGCGGCGTGAATATTGCGAACCCGTCTCGTACACGCTGCCGCCAATATAAGAAGATACTCGAGTTGGCGTGGGGAGTATCCGGCTGCTTCTGACTTCGCTTCGACGGTCATTATCGTACGCGTGCTGCTCGTTAAGCATCACACGAGACATCGCTGCTGCTGTGGGCGTGATGAACTCTCCATCAACAGATGTTCCACAACTCTCAGCCTCAGACTCTGCAACTCCCCTTCTCCAGCCTTCAATGCGGCTCATGCCAGAATTGATTTCAAGCAGCTCATCCACCATAACAGGAGCTTCGAGTTGCCGTTCTTCCACTCCTTCTGGCTTCGATGAGATCTGTTTTATGATCTTGTATCCTCCAAACATGACTACTGTAACACCGATACCCACACCGGCTGCAATCATGAAATGCGGGCTGGCTAGGAGGGCGAAGACGGCTGGTGCGCTGGCTCGCAAGGTCGCAAGGGCTGTGGGACCGAGATCGGACACTAGTTTGCTGATTTCAGCCAAGGTGAGAGCAACAGCGGCCATGGCATCGGGGTTTGACTGCAAGTGTGCAATGGTTGCCGTAACCGAGTGGTGTGCACAGTCTGCTTCAACAAGGAGATCCTTGACCCTCCCTACGAGTCCGGGCATATCGCTAGGTTCCGGGTCGAGCCGATCAAGTGCAGATTGATGGAATTCGCCATATGCAAGATCCATATCGACTTTTGGAAGAGTGTGGGCGCGTGCTTCGCCGTACGAGGGCCTAACAGGCTTTGCCATGGAAAGGTTATGCTCCGTATGACGCCGTGCGAGCTGGGAGTTGGGATGGTAGCCATCTGGATACTCGGATCGAAGTTCAAATTCGAATGACCGGCGTTTTTGCGACCTGCTTGAGTGGTGACTGTGTCTGCTTTGCCTGTCATCGTCATGGTGCCGAACAACCGATTTGGCTCGGCCTAGATGTCGTTTAGAAGTCGTGGAGCGGTCATCTTCGAGGGTGTATGCTGCGAGAGCCCGGCGGGTATCTCGTTCCGCCCTTTTTGCTTCCTCGGCACTTCGGATGACGGCCTTACGTTCCTTGTAGGCAGAACGAGCTTCTTTGAACACACTAAAGAGATGTTTGCTCTGGGCAAAGCTTTAGCCAAAATATTGGTGGTGGCAAGACAAGGACGGGACTCACGGTGCTAACAACTTTGCCAGACTTATCTATCACGGAGATCGTCTGACCTATAGCGGCAGCCATTTTGACTGCTGAAATAGGTGTAGAGCTCTGGATGAACCAGTACACAATGTCTGGTCAGGGAGAAGTTGTCCGAAGGCTTCTACTACCATATGCACTCAATATGAAAAATATATATGGATTAATTCGGATGTGCCAGGAGGTCCGCCTTGAAATGCAGTATCTGGCTGAGTATATAACTACCCTGCCAACTCAGCAATCCAGGATAGTAGTTATTATTATATGAGGCGGGACAATCCAGCCAACGACTGCCATCCGATCCACGGCGATGCCTATCCGCCCACTCTCCGCTAGCCAACTGGCGCCCTACTTTTTCTCTCCCCTTTCCCTGTCTGGCCTCAGTTGGGCTGGGAGAATGAAGCGGTTGGGCTGCGTGATTGGCGTGAAAGAGAACGAAGAAAAAGAGAAGCAGCCAGTCGATGACAATGTGGCGGTGAAGCGTGGCGCAGATTCTCGTATTATATGCAAGAACAGCCACAGCAATCTGATATTCGATTCTGCTGATGATGCAAAGCTGCAGGATTGCTCTTTACAGAATCTTTCTCTGGCTTCCAGATGATGATGACTCTTTGCTCGCTTCTTTGCTCCCTTCTCTGGGGGCGGGTGGGAGGTAAGAAGTCGGATAAGACGAGTGTGATGGGGAGAAACGACGGTGTAGGGGGTCGATATATTCCAGTGGAGAGTAGTGGACCGCCGGCCGCCGGGTAGCCATTGGACTAACCGTTTTAACAAGCCATCCCGTCTTCGCCTGGTCCACTGCTTGTTTTCAGGCCTTGCAACGAACTACCGACAGACAAAAGCTATCGGGCGAGTTTCCCTAACTGTGGCCAGCAGCCAGCCGTCCATGACTATCAAGGCTCGAACATCCATCGCCATCTTCTTCATGGCGTAAATAGCTACTTATGCAAACGGCTACCCTTTGTTGACAACATCCATAACCGATGGAAACGATGTCTCAAACGAAGCCCCTGTGAGGTTTTGACTGCTATTGAAACGTTTCCCATCACTTTCCGTCCAAATTTCCGTCTCTAGTGCCACCACGGATCAGAGGTTTGATGAAACCCCCTCCAGAGTCCCGACAGTTGATGCTCTGGATAATAATGCCACTGAATGGAAGCCATCAACTATTCAACTCTCGAAGCTTCGTAACCACCCTATCCGCCTATCCAACGAGTTGAACATTCCTCTGTATGGAGTACTCCGTACATATTCTGATCATCCCTTCAGTGTCGTAGATTCGGCATTCAGTGCTCCGTACTCCGTAATTAAGTGATATTGGGAGTTTCCGGCAACAATGCATGTATGAGTCCATATGAATCCAGACGCTCGGCAGGGGGATCTACATGGTCGTCCGACAGCTGAGCCTGCTGATGTGCTAGGACGTCCATATATTAGATAAGTTTAACGGAGTTCTCGCCCTGCCAGGCTTTGCAGTCTGGATGGAGGAACTTCCCCATACTCCGTGAAGGTAAGCCTATATCAAACGAGTCCGTCTGTTGCCAGGCTTTTCAAGTTACTTCGTGTCCCATATGAAAGAAAAAAGCCCAGGCTCTTCCTCTCCATCGTAACAGTACTCCGTACAGCGGGACTTTCTGCTCTTCCCTATCCGTCTGCAAGGCAAACTTCCATCCGCGCTAAACGTAAGAGTCTCACGATGTATACTTAAGCATATTCACCAATCAAAGAATCACACAAGAGATGGGAGTTGCCTTGCCTCAGCAATATCTTGATTATGGGGATTTATCTCTGATTGGTTGGTTCATGCACGATGAGATGCCTCATCCCTGGGTTCATGGTGGGCATGTACTTATATGGAGTACCCTGTACGGAGTACCTGGTCACGATCGTAAAAGGAGCCGATACTCCATACTCTGGAGTTCTCTTTCCTGATTCTCCGTTAATGACCGTAAATGAGAAGCCGAAATGATATCATATAAACTGCGTACACATATTGCTGAAAGAACCTGCGTAAGAAATGAATCCATATCAGCCCACGTAGAGGATATTTACGGGATCCTAAACCTTCGTCGTCTTGTCTCGTTCCCCGTTGTTCATCAGGAGGTAAACCCACAAACTAGGGAACTAATCAATTGATCGTCTTCTGCGGCAAGCCGGGCCGCATGAGCTATCCAGCCTTGCCCACTATGCCGGTCTCGCCGCCAGGATGCCTCCCTTCCGTAGAACCGGCGATTTAGCAGACCATTAATGGGCTCAACGGCATCTATTCCAAGCGTTACCTCTCCGGCAACTCGAGATCCAAGCCGAATACCAAGCTCCAAGCTCCAAGCCACGCCTCACGTCCTCGTTTGAGAAACACGGCCTAGCTGCAATGCCAAACCTAATGGCTGTCTCTCTTTCGGGCTATAGATGCGGTGAAGCTGCGCCAGTCGATGCAACAAGCTGGCTGGTCCCTTGAAACCAGCGAATTCCCACGATAACAAACAGTAATTGGCCTGCCGATAATTCATTGTGCATCATGCATCGTTGATTAAAATATGGTCGAGTGACCATGTCCTACCTCCCATTTATTTTCCATCCAGCGTAGAAAAGAAACATAGCTGGTCACCCTCGTTCACTTGTCGAAATTTTTGCATTCCCTCGTTTGAACTCCGTCGTCATAGCACTATCAAGCCCTTGCTGCTGTTGCTCTGTTGCTCATTCGATTGATTTGACCTCGACCTCCGATCACAGCCATGCCGCCATCCGTCACCCGAACGACGCTGAGATACGGCATCAACTACAGCCAGTCCGCAGCCTTTGGTAAGTCAGTCTCATTGCAAGCCCGTTGATCCGCCTTCCTCTGCCCGTGTAAGCATCTTCTCTGCCTGTTGTGTGGTTGTCGATGAGATATGGAGTTGGTGAAAGAAGAACGAAAAAAGTCAGTGCACCGCCACACGATGTCGACATCGGCTCGATGGGGAAAAACTCCTTTTGGGCCAAACCTCCACCAACATACACCAGCATAACATAGAGTCATTCATAGCATCTATCGTTGACACAGGACGCAGTTCTCTGTAGATGAGGTAGTAGGGACTCAGTTAAATTAACACATTGACTTACAAAAGTTACGAAGGAGCTGGCTGGGCATTTTTGGTAGTTCTCATCTTGGATATACTGACAGCATGGATGATATAGACCTCAACGGCATTGATACAGGCTTCACCAAGCTCTCAACAGCTGAATCTACTGGAATGAATGCACAGGACTCCGATTCATCGCTGACCACAGAGTCCAGAACTGCTTCTGGAGTGGCTCATCGGTTGCAGGCCAGCCGTTCAGTACTCTCGTTAGCTATTGGCAAGGACTGCGTATTCGCAGGGCTTCAAGGAGGAGACATTGTTGTGAGTACCACGAGTAGTGTTTTTTCGCAGTCCACAGCTGATTTCAGGATAGGCATGGTCACTTTCGACCTATGAGTCCATAGCTTCTGTGGCAGCACACCAGGAGAGCGTTCTTGGGCTTCATTTGTCCCCAGATAAGGAGCTTCTATTTTCTAGTGGCGGGGACTCTACCGTTAATGTATGGACTGACGAATTTCTCGCAAGAAGCAGTGCTGATAAGTCACAGGTTTGGTGCACGAGAACGCTGGAGCAATTGTACTCGATAGAGTCACATCATGACCCCGGGGACATTTTCACTACGGTCTACTCTTCAGACAGGGGAACGGTGTATTGTGGTGGCCAAAACACAAGCATTCAGGTATAGTTTGCATATGTTTAGATATTCGGGCTATTTACTCACAGGTTTCCTCTAGTGGTGCGATCTTCAGCAAAATGATATCCCTCAAGCGACTGGGAACAAGGCAAATAAGCCGCATAAGTTCTTTGACTCCATGGGCCCCGGAGCTACAGAGCCCATTTCTACTGCCTGTCAAAATGGAATCGAGAGTCACCAAGGGCAGAAACTATATTTTAGAAAAGACCAACACCGATTATTCGCCCATAACGGATACGTTTATTGCATGAGGCTTGTCAGGGGCCTGGTAGAAACCAGCGGCAGAGAGGTTCTTCTAACAGGATCTGGTGATGGGTCTGTAAAAATATGGGAACTCGGCCATGGCCCGGGTGTGGCACCAACGGAGCTGTTTATGCTCCAAAACAGAGACGAATCAGTTTTATCCATTTCGGTTGACGGAACGTTCCTCTATTGTGGTCTCTCGGGAGGGGCAATAAATGTCTGGAATTTGGAATCGAGACAGATTATCAAAACAATCTCTAGCCATACCGGTGACGTATGGGCAATTGACATCATCAAAGGACTCATTCTGAGCGGTGATTCGGATGGTGTTGTGAAGGTAAGAATATTTAGCTTCCAGCTCACAATATACAGTGAATGTTGTCTAACTCATCTAGAAATTCAACTCTCGTTTCGAGGAGCTCGGAACATGGATAGCTCATGATGGGAAGATGCTCACATCTACCTCCGGGAATGTTAATAATAGATGGATCTTTGCTACTGGTGGCAATGACAACACAGTTGCTCTATGGGATTTGACGGACGAAAAAGCCGATTCACAGGAGATACCTGCCATTAGCAACGGTGCGTAACAGCCCCTTTTGCCTGATAATAAGTCATTATCATTCTAACTTTAATATTTACAGACGAGATGGTCAACACGCTGGCAAAGTTTATTGCTTACAAGACAATTTCGGGTTGCTCAACATTTGCTGGCGAATGTGCTCAGGGAGCAATTTTCCTCCGCAGACACTGCAAGTATCTGGGAGCCCAGACTAAGCTACTTGGGACAGGACAGAAGAAAAACCCAATTGTGTTTGCCAAATTCCCAGCGAATGCACCTGTAAAGAAGGACAAGTCTATTCTTTTCTATGGTCATTATGACGTTGTTGGAGCTGGAGCAAGCCATCCTAAGTGGAACACTGATCCATTCCACCTAACCTCCCTAAATGGGTACCTATATGGCCGTGGCGTCTCTGACAACAAAGGGCCGTCTCTTTCTGCGCTTTATGCTGCAGCAGAACTATACCAGCGAAAACAGTTGTCTTACAATGTTGTTTTCCTCATTGAGGGAGAAGAAGAGTCTGGTTCGCAGGGGTTCGGACAAGCCATCCGTGAAAATAAAGCCTTGATCGGCCCTATTGACTGGATTCTCCTGGCCAACAGTTACTGGTTGGATGACCACATTCCTTGTCTAACCTATGGATTACGAGGAGTGGTACATGCGAACATTGTTGTATCAAGCAATCAACCAGACCTCCACAGTGGAATTGATGGAAGTTCTCTACTCGACGAACCTCTCAAGGACCTGACGCTACTTTTAGGAACGATAGTCGGACCCAAGGGAGCGATCAACCTCCCGGGCTTTCATGATCCGATTTTATCATTAACACCCGCTGAAAAGGCACGCTACGATGCTATTGCCGAGGCGTTACTACCGCACCATCCCGAGATCAAGAATTTTGAATCATTTACGGAATCTCTAATGCATCGTTGGCGTGAGCCTTCACTTACCATTCACTGCATTGACATTCCTAGTTGCAAAAAGTCGACCACCACTATATCAAGGAAGGCAAAAGCCTCACTTTCTATTCGTATCGTTCCAAACCAAGAGTCAAACAAGGTGGCAGAGGACTTTATCAACTATGCCCAGGCCCAATTCTCCGAATTGAATTCACAGAATACCCTCACCGTCGAAATTACCGGAACTGCAGATCCATGGCTCGGAGATCCTGATAATGAACTATTTGAAGCCCTTTCCCGTGCTGTGACATTAACGTGGACTAAGCAAGGCAATGCTAACCAGGAATACAACTACCCTCCACTGAATAAACCGCAACTACGCTGTCGCCCTGCACCAATCCATGCTGATTCTACTGACGCCGCGCATGTTGTTACTTCTTCATCCTCGCCGAAATCGCCTGCCGCAACGCAAAAGCAGCATATTCCAACGTCTTCAACTCTTGTCGATCCGTCGACCACCTCTAGTTCAAATGGCATAAAACCGACTTCTACACGTGAAAGTCAAGGCTCTGCCCAAGAAAAACGCTCACGCTCTATCTCTGGACAGACAGACGGCAACGTTAGAAACCTCATCAAGCCAATCTACATCCGGGAAGGAGGGTCCATCCCCACAATTCGCCTTTTGGAAAAAGAATTCGGTGCTCCGGCCGCTCATTTACCCTGTGGTCAAGCCAGTGATAACGCCCATCTAGATAATGAGCGTTTAAGGATCCAAAATCTGTACAACAGCCGTGAAATTTTCAAGAGCATGTTTTCTGGAAACTAAATTTAGTTACTGCATATACCCCGTTTGGCTTTGCTTTCTCTTTCACGTTATTTTTGGGTTAAACGGACTGGTTGGATTTCGTTTTTCGCAGTGAAAATTGGGCATCTGTTATCTTTTGCTGGAGTAAGCCTTCTCTCTTTTGATATTTAACAGGCATATGATAATAAGTAATAGCTAGCCAATAGCATTGCCTAGTTGGGCTTATTTATAAATCTTTCCAACCAGTTGATCGTCGAATTTATCTTGTTGTTTCTGGATACGAAATCTGCCCATCCGGAAGCGATGTTTCCGGGTTTGCTGGGGAGGCAGCCCGTTCTCCAGGGAAATGAACATCGCCTCCAACATTTTAGCTAATATTAAATTGCTATTTACCAATTTCTTGTCCTCGTCAGTTAATCAAGCATGGCCGTGTTCACAGTGGGCGCCTATGCCCTGATAAGTTTTATCGCAGCCATCTTTCTCAATGTCGTCTATCAGCTGCTTTTTCGCCTGCTGAACAAATCCAGGCCTCCTTTAGTCTTCCATTGGATCCCATTCCTGGGTAATACTATCAGCTATGGAATGGATCCATATAAGTTTTTCTTTTCTTGTCGAAAGAAGGTGAGAGATGATTAAACAGCAGCCTTTACCTTGCTTCATTGACTAGCTAACACTGATCACCTGGCTCTAGCATGGCGATATCTTCACGTTTGTCCTTCTGGGCCGTCACACTACCGTATACCTGGGAATCAAGGGCAACGAATTCATTCTCAATGGCAAATTAAAGGATGTGAATGCAGAGGAGGTGTATTCTCCTTTAACAACTCCGGTCTTTGGATCCGATGTTGTTTACGATTGTCCCAATTCCAAGCTCATGGAACAGAAGAAATTCATCAAATATGGCCTCTCGCAAGCAGCATTAGAGGCTTACGTTCCATTGATCGAGAGAGAAGTGTTAGATTATCTCAATACTTCTCCCAACTTCCACGGGAAATCCGGAGACGTAGATATTTCGAGTGCCATGGCTGAAATAACTATCTTTACCGCTGGTATTACCCTTCAGGGGGAAGAGGTACGCTCAAAACTTACGACCGAGTTTGCCGCCCTATACCATGATCTAGATAAGGGTTTTACCCCTATCAATTTCATGTTACCGTGGGCGCCTTTGCCACATAATAAGAAGCGGGATGCTGCCCACGCTCGTATGCGCGCCATCTATACCGATATTATTGAGAAGCGACGTCGCGAAGGAGCCAAGCGCAACCATACCCAGACGGACATGATTCACAATTTGATGCAATGTACCTACAAAAATGGACAACCACTACCGGATAAGGAAATTGCGCATATGATGATCACCCTCCTAATGGCCGGTCAGCACTCCTCGTCCTCAATCAGCTCCTGGATAATGCTTCGTCTAGCCTCTCAACCAGATATCGTGGAGGAACTTTACCGAGAGCAGCTAGCCAATCTTCCACATACCGGTCCCAATGGCCATCTAGCTCCCCTACAGTACAAAGACCTTGACAGCCTCCCGCTACATCAAAATGTGATCCGCGAAACCCTCCGCCTCAACTCGTCTATCCATTCGCTCATGCGAAAGGTCAAGAACCCAATGCCGGTTCCCGGTACATCTTATGTGGTACCAACATCGCATGTCTTACTCGCATCTCCAGGCGTAACGGCCCAGAGCGATGAGCATTTCCCTAATGCAATGAAATGGGATCCTTATCGATGGGACGCCCAAAAACCTAATCCTAATGAAAAGGAAGAGGATATGGTTGATTATGGCTACGGTTTTATGTCCAAGGGGTCTAATAGCCCATATCTTCCATTTGGGGCTGGCCGACACCGATGTATTGGAGAAAAATTTGCCTACGTTAATCTAACGGTGATAGTTGCTACCGTAGTGCGTCACTTGCGATTATACAACCCGGAGGGGAAGGCCGGTATACCTGCCACGGACTACTCGTCACTATTTTCTGGGCCCATGAAACCCGCGCGGATTTACTGGGAACGACGTCCTCAGTCACATTGGGGTGAACAGTTTCTGTAATGTTCTTGGTGCCAGGAGACGAGAGAAGGCATCAGGAGAGCAGCCAATAATAACATTTTACTCTTTGCTCCGCCGTATTTACACATTCTAGGAAAAGGCTTTATTAGGCCCACTTGACCTCCAATAATATTTCTTTCTAATTTACTATGCTATCGATCAATGGTAGACTTATTATTTAAGATCAAGGAGTAGGCTAATTTTGAGGTTGCGGCTCATTTATGCTTAACCCCGGACCCACTTCCATAAACCTTCTTTGTGGTCAGTCAAGAGTTAACACACTTCGTCGTTCGCCTATTATTCAGCTCACAGCGCCCCATTCAGTATAGAAACGTAGTGTAGTCCTCTACCATATAATATCATAAACAACCAAAAAATGAACGCCTTTCCGCTTTATTCCCTATTCTAGCATTGGTAGCAAAAGACAAATACATTGATTACCATATCCTCTTCGCCGCCATTTCGTACCTTTTCACGTTTTCCAGCCCATGAGCCCCGCTCCCAGATCCACCGGGATTATCACCCCTGCTTTTCGCTTCCCGATCGCGCAGCCTTCGCAAACCGTCCGGGTCATCGACGTATATCCACCTTCTTTTATCTTCTCCAACCTCCACAGCGCCCCAGCCGCCGCCACGTCGGCCTCCTTCTATCATGTCGCTGTTGCTGTTGCTGTTGCTTGCGCTATTGAACGAGGATGATTCGATAGTTTGGGCAGGCAATGAAAGCACATGGGGCAAAGGGGATGTGGATCTCATGTATTGTTGCTGCTGCTGGCGGCGTTGTTCTCGTTTCTGCTGTGCTGCGTACTCGCGCTCCCGGTATTTCATGTTCTTGTATCTTGTGCGAGAGTAGCCAAGAAGGATCATGCCCAGCACAAGCTTTCCCAGAAGTAAGGTTATATAGAGGAGAAGGACAAGAATGACGGTGAAAATAGGGACGAACGATTCGGGAGAGGGTGTGGCGTATGACACGAGTGTCTGGAAAATGGAAGAAGCGGCTTGTGCAATTGTCGAGAGCGATATGGAAGATAGAATTGTCGAGGCGGAAGTGTTAGAGAAATCGGGTAGCATAGACGATAACGAGACCGATGAGCCTGAAACAGGAGCGTAGTGGCTGTGTATCTCAGTCAAAGATGTAGCGTTCGACGGTGGGGGGTAAAAAGGAGAAGATGATAATTGCGGCAGCCAAGCAGTTAAAAACATCTGGTATGTCTGAACTGAAACGCGGAAGAATAGACAAGCAAGCGGTATAACCGGTAATCCGAGGCGGCGGTTAAGATTCGGATCGGAGAATGCACTGCTGTAGTAGTCTTTGGCGAGAATGTCCAGGAATCTGCCGTACATTGCCGGCTTAAGGTTGTTAAATTTGCTGATGTAGGCATGTTTGAGCCAGTCAACTACCATTTCGGAGCCGAGAACAACGAGAAAAGGGGCCAAAAGGTGGCCAATTGCAGGGAGAATGGAGTTAACACTGCTCAAGGATGAAAATACGGATGATGGGATAAGAAGGGTGAATGATTGCGGGAGGATTGATGTAGATGGCCGAAAGGCAGTTGTGCTGTTCGTGGTAGTTGTTGCGCTGCTTTGAGAGGTCAAGGAATTTCCGAGCTTGAAGCCTCCTGTTTCCACAAAGTTTCTGGAAGCGATTATGATGAGCATGAGCCATAGCTGGAACCGCTCAACAACATCTGCACAGGTGAGTTGGAACAGATTCTCCTTTTCAAATCTTTTGAAGACAGTCGATTTAATCTCGACGAATTGGTTGGATAATAGTAGGGTAATCAGTGCGTTGGAGTATGAGTTCACTGCCACATTTAGGGTCATCACCTGGTAGAATAGTGCCGTGGCGTGGATAACGGTATATATAAGAGCAAATATAAACATCCAAAACGGGCGCACGACTTTGCTTCGGCCGTCCGGTCTTCGTTCTAGTGCTTCTTGAGAGAATAGGCATTCGAGAACATCCTGGCCAATGGCGGAAAGTAGTCGGTCACCAACCTAAGGAGGGTTTTAGTAGGTAAATTCTTTAAAAGGAATGCTTTTATCGGCACCTACTTCAAGAACGTTATATATTACGTAGAGCTTGATAGCTGCCTGACCTCTAATCCAGTGGTACATTCGACTCGCATCGAAGTACATTAAGATAGTGCAGGTGAATATCATCAGCAATCCCTTGAGGATATCTGCCTTGTCATTTTCAAGTAACGTAGATGGAATAGACTTGGTCCTCCGATGTCTTCGAGTCGTAGATCCGCGACGTCGACGTGCGTCTGAGCCTGACGCTGGATCTAGGGCTGGACTGCCATCTATCGGCGATGGGTCGATGGGGATAAGCTTCGGAGAAGCATCTTTGATATTGGTTGGTTTTTCATGAGTTGTTTCACGCACAGAGTCACGCCGTCGTCGACGTTTCCACATTCGACCGAGGCCGCTCACTATATACGACGTGACAAACCGGATCTCAAGTCCAAGATTAATCATCCAGGACTGTAGTAGGATGTAAACTGCCTTTAGAAACTGTAACGGGAGAAGAGTGAAAGTATGCAGCCACGAGTCGAGACAGGCAAGGGTGCCGAAACATAACGCCTGTTCTAGAAGTGGAGGGAGAAGAAAGAAATTCTGCAATCTTTCTAACATTACCCTAGAGCTCTCGTAGGGAAAATCATGGGCTCCTGATCGATGGATGTAGAGCGATGATGGCCTGTGAGAGGACAGTTCGAGCTGGAGGTATGTCGGTATAGAAAAGGGTGGAATTGGAATAGACGCTGGCACAGGGGATACGCTCCTGTTTACACCCGCTAAGCGTGTTGACCGAGAACCTGCATCTAGTTTCAACGGGGACGGCATCCGTCTTGAACGGTTACTTGAGCCATTGTCGTATAACCGCTCTCTTCCTGCTGCCGGCACTGGGCCAGACACAGACGAAGCTTTGTCTCGAGGATGAAATGAGGTAGGAAGAGGTTGGGAAGGGTCGCTATTAACACGCCGGCCATGAAACTCCAACGGATCCTGAAGATGGACTTGCTTCTTCCCCGTGCTTGACCGACGTGTTCGCGCGCGGCTTCTATTGCGATCCTTTAATGCACCAATCGAGCCTGAGGCAGTGCCCATATCTACGTCGTAGACATCTACTTCCTCGTCTTTCTCCTGCAATGATACCAGTGGAGTTGTCGATGGTTCTAGTTCTGGTCCTGCTTCGACTTCGACAGGCGCGAGGTCAGGGGCTGGTTTCGAGGGTAATATCTGCCGAACTTGAGGTTTCTCGGCATCAACATCAGAGTCGGCGTCATCCGTTACTCGCAGGCAAGCAAATTCCGGCGAAGACGTTAAATCCTGTAATTTCGCGGGAGATAGTTTCTGGACCTTGTCTCTTTCTTTTGTTGCGTCCGTCCCAACGCTCTGTTTATTTGACTTTGATGGGTGCGACGAGGTATATGGGTGGTCTTTAAGCGTAACATCGGTTGCCGCAGGTCTTGGTATCTGGCCAGCTGGCCTCTCCAGGGCGGTAGGGCCCTCATCCGTGGTGTTCTCAGGCAATATAGTTATTTGACTCTCTGGCTCTGGCGTTGGGGATGGGCTGGGTAGTTGTCTGCCATCGACATTGTCGCCAACTTCCACCGCGTTTACTCCAGAGCTGCTGATGCCCACATATTTATCCCTAACTTTGTCCTCTTGTTTCCCTTGTATCAGCGCTGCTAGTACCGGCTCTGGACTCGCTGCCGACTGCTCCTCAGAGTCAAGTTCGTCGGCCTCCTCGCTTGGTTGTTTCCTGCCATTTAATAGGGATGAGCCGACCATCTCGCCGAGGGGAATTTCGCCTTTTCCTTCTCCATCATCAATGCCTAGTCCATTCATTGTATGGCACCCATCACTTGTCATGCTGCATTGTTCGGCCGGTGGCGGTGTAAAGGGGATAGGTATTTTATCGGGCTTTCGAGGTTAGATGTCGTGGTGACGACTGACAACGCAGGTGAAACAGATTCTAGTGCTTCAGGGCGGAATAGACGGCGTAGTACTTGGAGTCGCTATGAAGAAGAGCAGCGGAAGAAGCTCCCTGGTGGCTCGAGAAGCTATTTGTATCTGAATGTCGTGGCCACGAAGCGCTCCAGGCGGATGTTTTTGTTATCTTTTTTCTTATCAGATCTACAGCTTACACATCAGGCTCGCCGCTTTAACAGCCATAACTACCAAAAGTCTTCGAACATGTCACTGTCAAGATGAAGATTGGAAAAGGAGTATCAGTCCATATATTCTATTTTCCGTCCATTAACAAGGCATGTCTTCCGTATTTTCCATGCGCCTAGATCGAAAGGGCGAGAGACATGAACTATAACCTGAATCGCCCAGAAAGTCTGCACCATACAATATCCCCCATGAGGTTTCTTCCGACACGGGGGAAAGGGGGAAAAAGGATAGGAAAAAGGTAATCGCTTCAGGGTTTTTGCAAAAAGTGAAATAAAAAAAGAGTGATCAAGACAAAGAGGCAGAGAGACCAGTTGAATGAAAGATGGTCAGGAGATGGATGTTTGTAAATGGCGAGCGAAAAAAATAATTCGGAGTCAAAGGGCAGTCAATCAGTCAATCAATGAATCAATTGGCGCGTCTGTCGTTAAAGAATTGAAAAAGTGGGAATCAATCAAGAAGAGTGAAGATAAGGGAGTATAAAATGGGTCTTTGGAGAAGGTGAAATCGAAGCTCGTAAATTGGTAAATGAATGGCCAGAAAAGGGGTATATGCCAGTTAACAAGTAGAAGACGAAGAAGAAGTAGAAGAGGGAATGCCCACATTTATGGGTTGAAGGAAGGGTATGACCCGTTTTGCGTGCCATTTGGTGGTTGTATCTGGGGTAACTGAGGTTCCTGTTGTAGATCTGGTTGCTGTCCATGGCCCTGGCTTCCGGCTTGACTGTAGCCTACTTGGCTATGGCTGTACTGGCCTTGCGATGGCAATGGTGCGGTTTCTGACCGTGGTGGCATGTCTTGGCCCCCTGGAGCAGAGTAAGGAGCTAGCGACGGCCGGGCGAAGTTTCTATACGGTGCCCCGTTACCGTGCGTCGGGGGTGCACTTGGCGTTGGCGTAGGGGCAGATGGTATCTGTGGGACGGAAGACATCTGTGGGCCATCGTATGGCCCGTATCTTTCACGTTCTCGGTCACGGTTGAATGATGGCGCAGGCGTAGATACGGGTGGTGGGGGAGCAAAGGCAGTGCCAGGGCGAGAAATTGATGGAAGTGTTGGTTGGGGACTGTGTACAGGTAGATCTGGCACTTCTGGTGCATCCCATGCTTTTTGTTGCTGTTGGCGGTGGTGGCTGGATGGGGTTTGGCGTCCCATTGAACCAGGACCTGGGGTGAGAGGTCCAGGAGTGCGAGGTCCCGGTGCGAGAGTCATTGGGCCTGGAGTGCGAGGCCCCGGTCCGGGCATCATTGGGCCTGGAGTACGCGGTCCTGGGCCTGGTCCTGGTGTCATTGGTCCTGGTGTACGCCGACCTTGGCCGAGACCCTGAGCGTTGAAGACTGGCGCAGTGGAGACAGATAACGGAGTGCCGTATCGTTCTAGGGGTGGCAGCATGGGCGTCTTCGTGTATTCACGTTGCATTGGGTCGCGCTGGTGATGTTGCTGCTGGTGGTGCGGTGGGCGATAATTGTATTGCGACGATGGTGGCGAGTATCCAATACCACCAGCGTTGTTTACTAGCGAGGCAGAGGCGTCATCTGAGTACTGCGTTGGGTGCATCGAGTTTGAGGATGCCATGACATGGCCACCATGCTGGTCATGATCATGGTCATTATAGTCGTTGTCGTACTGATCATGTTCATGGTTGTGGGCATCCCAGTCAACTTCTGGCAGAGGTGGCGGCCGATCAGTGTTGGATGTCTGTGGTCTATAAGGCGGCAAGGTAGTGACGGTTGTCTGGCGTGAGAGGGGAGGCATCTCGGGCAGCTTAGGTTGCTGCGGCTGCTTGAGGTCCATAACCGAGGGGAGAGTGGGTAAGGTTGGGTTGCGCTTGATAGAGGCCACTCCGGTTTCTAGATCGGTGTTGGTGCGCTTCCTATCTTGCAGGACAACAGCGTTCGTGAGAGCCTTGTCAACCTTCTTCTTGACGATGCGTTCGAGTCGCCTGTTGATCTTGCGACGGCAGTAGACCGAAAGCGTGCCGTCCTCTGACGGGATATGGTGCCAGAGGAAGAGCAGGTAAAGCAGCACGGAGACACAGAAAGAGAGAAACTCGAAGGCCCAGATAACGAGAGTGAAAAGCATGGAGAAGAGAATGAGTGCCTGTAGCCTATCCTTTTCGGCCAGGGCTTCAATGTTGATGAAGAACTGGGAGACTGCCGAAGTTCCCTCTGGAGCAGCATGTTCGCCGATTGGGATAAGATTGAGCTGTGCTACAGAGTAGAGGGTGATGCCATTGATGACCTGGCGTGGTCCCTGGGCAAAGATGACTCTCAACCATGCTAGATGCCGTCAGATGGAGGAGTATTTGGAGGAGTTGGTATTATCTATAAAGAAAAAAACTCACCCTCGAAGTTGAAGTAGGTAAAGATGGCAACATAGTCTGCTCCCTTCCTACTCTTGGTCAACTCGGCGAAGACAAGGAAGCGTCTCCATCCGGAGGCACGCTTGCTGGTGCGAATACTCTGGACTTTGACAGCGATGGGGTCGAGATAGCACTGGGCGATACCGCCGGACTTGATGACCCTGATGGCACGCAGCCAACGGTAGACGAGCAGCACGAGCGAGAAAATGATACACCCGGCGAAGATCCACTTGGAGATGTCGAGGGGGATGGCAGGCTTAATCTGACTGGACCAGCGAGAGAACGCAAGCAAGTTGACGGCCGTGAAGGTATCGAGCGCGTAGACGGCCAGGGAGATCATGACGTTGAAGTAGAGGATCATGTACGAGACGGGGATCCAGCAGGACTTTGTAGTAAAGTCATTCAAGTTCTATCCCATGTTAGAAAGACAATAAGCATGGCAATAAGAGAGCGTATATCTCACAATGTAATCCCATTTCTGCTCCTCTCTGAGCCGGACCTCCTCGTCGCGGCCCCCGCAACAGCCCATGATGGTACTCTGTAGTGTAGTAGTCGTAGCGCTACCTATGTGTTATAAGCCAACGGCGCAAAGAGCGAAGTAGCAGCACAGCCGCACGTATATGTCAAATATAGCAGTTCCAGCACAATGCGACTGGCAGTCTTTTCTTCTTCTTCCTCTTCCTCTTCTTTTCGTCTTTGTTCCTGTGTGTCTCCTGTCCGAACCCGCGGACAGAGCAGTATTGATGGCGGCTAAAGGAGCGGCAGGACGGGCATTTATCAACAATGCCAGGTCCCTGGGCGAAGTGCCAGTCTGTCTCGACGTCAAACAGCCAGTCCAGCGGCACCGCGCATCATTTCGAGCTGGGGTGGTTATGCGCTGTGTGGTGGGAAGCAGACGGGGCAGGCTATAGTAAGTAGCAGGACGCCCGAAGTAGATACGGAAGTAGACGGAGTCCGCCGGCCAAAAGAGCGAGATGCCGGCCAACTAGCCAAACAGCGACAGCTAAAGAGCGACAGCAGTAATGAACGAGCAGCAGAAGTGATAATGAACGAAGTATCCTGCGATGCGGGAAGACGCTGGCATGAAATGAGCTGGCGATGCCGCGAGAGAAGCCAAAAAAGCCGCCGACGTCGAAGTTGAAAAAAGGGAGAAAGCAGGCGGAGCGGCTGAAAGGGGACTAGCGCCGCCAAGAAGTCAAAAGATCTTCTTTTTCAGGGGACAAACTTTGTTAGTCAGCATGTGTTATCATTTTTTTTTTTTTTTCTTTATTTTCGTTTTCGCTTTTTGATGGACGTCGATGTGGATGTCGATGTTGGTGCTCGATGTTGGTGCTCGATGCTGGTGCTCGATGGCCGCTATTGCAGGGCCGGCGGCAGATATAGGCAGGATGACATGCACGGGCTAGTCAGGCTGGCGACTTGTTGGGGGTCACGGCGGGTCGCGACGATGCGCTTGATCGCTCTCTAAGTGGGCAGGTCTGAAACACGGCGATGGAGATGTGGCTGAAACGACAGCGCTCGGCTGGCGGTGCAGGCAGATGCTTAGCCATAAAGACGCTCTCTGATGGCCAGAAGTTCTTATAACTGCGGTCGAGCCCGGATCAGCTTGTGACTTTGGCCGTGTGGTGGCGGCTTGATGCTTATTCTCTGCGGAGCAGTTCATAGACAACTATCGAGATCGATGGCGATGGCAGCATGACAGCAACATCTTCCTCTGGCGGCACGGTGCAGGCGCATAGTGAAGGGCAGAGTACGGAGTCAGGCTTGGCCGACTATCCCATGCAGGAGCCGCTCCGTATTTACTTGACGATATGGCTGGTGGCTTTACTTAGCTTGATACACGATTTAATCTACTGAAATGATATCCTACTGGGTTTATATATATGACGCTCGGGGGACGGGTCCGTACGAGCTTTGGGGCGCCCCGTTTGGCTGAGGGTGATCTCCTCGTCTCCTCAGTCCTGTCAACAGATTCCGCAGGTTCTGTCTCTCTCGATGGCTCGTTTGGCTCTCGATGGCTCTTTGATTCTGCTTGGCGATGGTTACACTTGCAGAGCAGCCGTTGACTGGTTAGCAACGCTTGGATCAGCGTGGAACCTCTCGACCAGTCAACAAGTATCTGCTGACGGGCAATTGATGATCAGCTGCAGTTCCAGCGCTTAGCATGCCTTGCTGAATAGTTACCCTGGGCTGTTCTTGTCTCTACCTCATACATCCGACTCGAGGATATCCTGGACTCAACTCATATGCTCTCTATACATATGACAGCATGGATAACGAGCGACTGGAGCAGATCATCGTTGAGCAACATCGGGCATCAGCATGGTAGAGTCGGTCAGGACTGGAATACACCACTAAATATAGGTGGAAATACCCTGCTCGCTTACGCATGTTCATGCATATACACAGCCCAACGACATGTCAAGGGTCAACACACGGCGCTTAGAAAGTAAACACTGAAAGACAATAGAGAATATGCATGTAGGTTGTAAGCATGTATTTACATTGCGTATGTTCATATGTGCAGGTGCGGGAGCTATGTACGGGGGTAAACATATATATATATAACATGTGAAGAGTATTCATTGAGCCAGGTCGACCGCAGGCCGGACCAAGCCATTCATCATTCGTTCGTTGGGTTTGTTCTCCGGATGATAGCCCTATATCATATCATCCTTAGCGATACTTGTCAGTCACTCAGTTGCGAGTAATTTAGTGGCCGGCACGGAAGGCTCTCCAGGCCTGGGCAATGCGGCTGGCCTGGCCGGGAGTGAACTGGTTCATGCAGACACTAGAGAATATCAGTCAGTACATCATTTCTTTCCCGTTCACTGTAAAATAAGGATAAAACATACTCGTAGCTGTAGTCCATGTAGTTGTGGATGGAGTCAGCACCGCCGCCAGGGCAAGAGTCCTGAGAGCTTGGGCAGCCGCTGGTCTTCTTGGACTGGGCTGGGGTGTCGGCGACCATGTCGGAATCAGCGCAAGAGCCGTTCTCGCTGAAGACGTGGTAGAGACCTGCAGACGTCAGTCACACATCTTTATACACTCAGTGATAGGATAAGTAAGGGTGTAGTAACATACCCAAGAAGTGGCCGACTTCGTGAGTGGCAGTCTTGCCCTGGTTGTAGTTGGTGGTCTCACCACCGGGGACGGTGCCGGAGCGGACCATGCAGCCATCCATGGTGATGGTGGTCTGGCTTGGGTTGGCGCGTGGGAAGTAGCAGATCTAACATTTGTTGTTAATCACCGTATATACTCATGGCACGAGAGTTGTAAGACTTACTCCCAAGAGACCGCTGCTGAGGTTGGGGATGAAGTAGATGTTGAGGGAGGAGTAGGTGCCCATGTGCAGGGCCTTCTTCATGCCAGCCTCGTCTCTGCCGCTGGCCCAGTTGGAGTTGTTGGTGCGAGTGGCCTTGATCAGCTTGAACTGCACGCCAGATCGGCTGTAGTGCTGGTTCATGGCGGTGATCTGGGCCTGGAGCTGGGAGTCCTGTAGCATTCGTTAGCAACCAGCCCAAAACGTCGTCTCTGCGTGGTCAGACATGGAGGGAGGGAGGGAGTGGGAGTGACATACGGGGATGTTGCCAGTCTGGCCGCTGGTGAGGACATGGAGGTAGGTGTCAATGGTGATGCCGGCAGTCAAGTCAGCGCTGGCGGCCTCGGGGCTGAGGGAGCTGAGAGCCTGGGTGAATTCCTGCTCATAGGCACGAGGAGGAACAGCACCGCAAGTTCGATCAGCAGCGGCAATGGAGCCAGCGGCAGCAATGCCGGTGAGGAGGACGGAGAAACGCATATTGAAAGGATGTTGTTTATGAGGATAGGGGATATATCTCAATTCTCAATGACTTTCTGGCTTGGTCTGGGCTTTGGTCTGCTCTGCTCTGGTTCCTGGCAAAAGAGAAAGAAGAGAAAATCCAGCTCGACAGCAACGGAGGATTGCATTCCTTATATACTCCTCTCTCCTGAGCTCAAGCCCTCGACCAGGCCCTCGCTCCGCATCGCGGAAATTGGTCCATACGAAAGTCGAATTGGGGAATATGCGGGTTCAGTGGGCTAACATCTCGCATGAGGCCTTGGCTCCCCGGCTGCGAACCGTCACCGGGGAGGGTATATCAGTCGCCAAACCATGGTTGGTATCCTCCTCCGCAATCCAGTTAGCTAAGGGGGAAAGGTTGAAACCGACCGTAGCCGTGCCCGTCGCTCCAGATAACCAGCTAACGAGGGAAACAAGAAAGAAAAGAAGTAAAAAAAGAAAAGAGACGAAAAAGGGCACTATGAAGAAACAGTCATAGTGGCAAGCGGTGAAAAAAGAAGGCCTGTAAAGCTTCGAGGGACTCGAATGTCAAATAATGTCAAATGTCAAATGTCAAATGTCAAAATGGGGCCTCAAAAAAAAGAACGAGCCGGATATTAGCAGCCGGGGCGGAGACAGAGACAGAGAGGAGACCTGCTGGATAACTATCGGCCGTGGGAGGGAGGCCCTGTTATCTCGAGCACCCAGCTGACTCGGCTACCCAGGGCTTGTGGAGCTTGATACCATGCCTCTCGAGCAAGTCGTAGCAGGCCGTAGACGAACACAGGAATAATGGTATCAAGTTGGGCTGAAGTGAAAAGCAAAGGGCGCAAGTTGAGCTGTCGAGAGTAGAACCCCTTTTTATATAACTTGATATTGACCGATGCTCGATCGTCGCCGGTAGATCAACACCATAGCCGCCTTCTCGAAGTACGTATACACGTTCTTCGCCTTCCAGTCGATCAGAGAGCAGATCATGATCAGAGGCACGCCTGACGGCCCGTCTTCTCTTCCCCGGAGCAGAAATAGCATACTACCGCTCGCCCCGCTGTTTCATCTTGCAGGAGTCCGGGGTGCAGGCTGCAACCCTGGACGGAGAGCCAAATCATGCAAGGTTATCTTGGACGGGGCAGACCGTTCGTATTATTCCCAGAATCCAGTCCATATGTCGTATTCACCTGCTGGTCACAGGATATCTGCGGGGATGGCCATGGTGAGTTGTTCGTCCGCCAGCCGCTTGTTGATGCCCCGGCGATGGCGATGGGCTCGCAGAGACGCCGGACTTGATATCGCCTCCAGACGGCCACGCCAGCCCGGCGAGAGCGAGCAGAGACTGAAGACACGTCCTGCGAGCTGTCTATACATGACTTCTGCATGTTCGTCTCGCGTTGAAACGTCTCGAAGACGTCACAGCCAAGCCGGCTGGCTTCAGGCTTATTTCGCGCCCCTGCGACGGCTGCGCTGGCTGGCAGATGCAATACCAGCGCCTCTTAATAATATTATTAGCCTGTCCAGCAGCCTGGATAAACACCTGTTTGTCTGTTGCCTTGCTGGTGGAATTGGCCTTCTCCGTCATCGATGCCGTCGTATTTCTCCGGCTCTTCTCTTCATCTCCCTGTCCAGCTCGGGTGTTTATATTAGCGACGCCCGAGCCCCTTAACTACCTGTTAACTCACTTCCATTGACATCATCATGAAGCGCCATCAACACTGAGCAGAGTGCTTGTGCTCCTCGCAGTACGCTTCATCCAGGCATGATTAAATCGTACGATGCAGAGATGTGCCAGTCAGTAGCTATTATTATTATTGTGGACTCCAATAGTAATAACCGCTGGCTTATTGGCCCTCGGCTCCCGGGATTTCCTGCTCCCTTGCTATTAAAGCGCGGGACGGTGGATAAACAAGCTGAAAAAAACTTCTTCCGCTGTCGAATTTCGCATCCATGGATTAAATTGATTTTCTTTAATCTCCTCGACCGTGGATTGATGCATCAATTAATTAACTGGTTAATTGACTGATTAATTGCGTCTGGTCTGGTCTTCGTTGTCCCAATATCAGCCGCCATGGGTGCCAGCCAGCGAAGGGCTCCAAAAGGGGTCGAGCAGCCAGCGGCAGCAGCATCAACAACGCCAGGATCAGGATCAACATCGACCGTTTTCACCGACGGCGCCTCGGATGAATTCGAGTTTGGCGGCTCGCTCGGAGCTATGGGCGTCATGCTCGGGTCCCCGCTGATAATGTGGTATATGTGGATTGGCGCGACATACTACGACGGCGCATTCCCCTGGCCTGCCGCCGGCCAGAGCTGGGCGGACTTTGGCCTGCATCTCGCCCATCTGGTGTACGAAGGCGGCTATCCCACGGCCAAGGCATGGGCTATCTACTGGGTGTTCTTCGTTGCTGAAGCCCTGATGTACTGCTACATGCCGGGCGTGTCGAGCCATGGACGACCGCTGAGGCACGAAGGGGGCCGCAGGCTGCCTTACTACTGCTCTGCGTATTGCTCGTTCTACGCGACTTTGGCTATTGCTGCCGTCTTGCATGTCACCGGCCTATTCCCGTTGTACACGCTGATCGATGAGTTCGGCTCTATCATGACCGTCGCCATCCTGTCTGGCTTCATCAACAGTGTTATTGTCTACGTTCAGGCGCTGGTGCGAGGCCGAACCCACCGGCTCTCTGGATATCCCGTCTATGACTTCTTTATGGGTGCTGAGCTGAACCCCCGTATCGGTATCCTGGACTTTAAGATGTTTTATGAGGTTAGGATTCCGTGGTTCATCCTGTTCCTCATCACCTGTTCCGTTGCTACTCGTCAATATGAGACATACGGCTATGTTGCGCCTGAAGTCGTCTTTTTGGCCGTTGCACATTATCTCTATGCCAATGCATGTGCCAAAGCAGAGCAGATGATCATTACTAGCTGGTGAGCATGTCAAGCTTAACATTTATCAGGTCTATATATATATATACTAACCTCACGCCCAGGGACATGTACTTTGAGAAGCTCGGCTGGATGCTTACCTTTTGGAACATGGCTGGCGTACCATTCACCTACTGCCATTGTGCCCTATACATGGCCAAAAACCATCCGTCAGAGTACCGCTGGAACCCCATTGCCCTGTCTGCTCTCGGCATCGTCTATCTCTTCATGTACTGGATGTGGGACAGCGCCAACGGCCAGAAGAACGCATTCCGTCACAAGGAAAGGGGCCAACTTATCAAACGCAACACTTTCCCGCAAGTGCCCTGGCAAGCCATCGAGAATCCCAAAACCATCAAGACAGAAGTGGGCGACCATCTGCTTATCGATGGCTGGTTTGGGATCATCCGCAAGCCGAACTACGTTCCGGACATGTTCTTCTCCTTCACCTGGGGTCTACTCACCGGCTTCAAGTAAGTCACAAACCATATTTTATCTAGGGCCATGGCTAACGAGTATTATAGGAGCCCCTTCCCTTGGTTTTACTTCGTCTTCTTCATGATTATGATCATTCACCGCACTCGAAGGGACATCGCCAGATGTCGACGCAAGTACGGCGAGTCCTGGAAGCAGTACGAGAAGGCTGTTCCCTACATCTTTATCCCAGTGAGTAACCAGAGCCCCCGGAGGGTAGCCAGTTACGCGTGCTAATATGTCCATAGTACGTCATCTAGTTGTCAATAGTTTATAGATGGTCCTTCTTTACGATACAGCCGCTCTTTTGTGGCTCCTATGGCTATACTATAGCTGCTCTACATGTATAGTATAATTATCTAATCACCAGTGTTGGCTAATAGAATATTTAAATAGATAGAATAAATAGATATGACCAACATAATTTTCGAAATTTTCACATCAGCAGCAGTCGTTGATTTTTCCCAGTCCATCTCAGCCTGCAATTAACCGGAAGCATGGGATCGACCCTTCAGATTGTGATGATAGGATCGTACGGAGTACCCTGGCCATCGATTAATCCCCAAGGGCCAGGCTATCAAAATGAATATGTTGACTTGACATTCTTAGAATATTGAACATGAGATTGATTTATGGTCTCCATCATGTGCAGCAGACATGATATGCAGAGTATCCCACGTGGTAGGCGAAAGATGGCTCTCATGACAGATTCATGTTTGAATATAGGGGTATCACCCTTAATACTTTCTTCATATAACTGCATCTTCTACTGAGATTTGCATCAATTGCCTATCTCAATAGCCAAGCCCCATTCCAATTCAGCCTTGTTCTCCGCCAGTCTGCCCCGGATCTTCTCGGGAGTGGAATATCAAGCAATTCTACGGCTTCGCGGAAGATTTTCCCGTATAAGGCCTTCAACTGCTTCTAATAAAGCACTTACGCGTCAATTAATGCCCGAATTGACGGCTATGCATAATCACACAACCCTATCTCTCTCTCTCTCTCTCTCTCTCGGGTATTGAAATGTTGTGTGGACAACGTTGATGGTGAGAAGCAAGGAAAAGCCTGCCATGCAGCTGGGGTATTGACCATGGACATTTGTCCAAGTTACCATCGCTTAGTTCAGCCGCGGTAGTTAGATGACGGCCGGCTAAATGGTTAACTAATGCTCCAGCTTCTGGAATGTTATATTGGCTATTCGGTTGAACGGAATCTTATCTCTGTCTTCTCTTTCCCTTCTAGGGGGTCACCATAGCATATAAGTAGTATGCATCCATTACTCCACCAAAGCAACGGGCTGCATTGGAACGTCATCAAACACCACCCAAGAAATGTCCTTGTCGATATCACTGTTTCCTTGGTGATATCAACGCCTTGGCTGACAATTTTTTCCAAACCTGACTTGTAACTGAACGGTTTCATGCTCTGAAACAGGGTGGCAGCCTGTTCTCGTGGACACACCCCCAAACCCCAAACCTGCCTCTGGGTTGCCCTTCAAACCAAGATGACGACCGCGTGGGAAGAGTATACGTAGCCAACCAGAACTGTCTCTAGTCGTCTCCGACTTCGATACTCTCGGTGGTGTTGATAATCGGTGTTTGCCTAGAATAGGGATTGGGTCCTTCAGAAAGGGGTATTATTGGGTGTATGGGGCCATGGATCATGCCATGGCCGGTATGCCGATGATGCCGCCTGTGCAGGAAAGTTGGCGTCTGTCTCAAGAACTTGCTCGGGCTTTTAAGCACTTTGTTAGATATGCGTGGAGCATTTCCCGGCTTAAGAGCAGATGGATCTGAAGTATGGTGATATCAGTGCTGGATGCATGGATGAACGCTTTCTAGAACCTCCGCATTGGCCGACCCCCGGGATAATCAACACACGGGCTTTGACTAGATCTCATGATCACGCCGGATCACGCCGATGAGGTTGGGTACGCATACATATATATAAGGGAGGAAAAGCTCCACAGACTGAATTAGGCGAGTTACATCGCAATTATTATATCGTCACGAGTATATTGAAAAGGTAGAATTCTTAGCTCTGTCAAATCTCATTCCTGTACATTAAAATTATGGCATATGAACGCTGGATGCCACGGGTTTCTATGTAAGTTAGTATGTATGTATGTATGCATGTCCGTATATGCGTGCACGTCTATTATCTACAGAGAATGTATATATATACATATATCATTCATTCGTGATTCATACAATCGGTGCATAGAAGCTGAATTTCCCATTGGGGTCATACTTCTGCTTCAGGGCCTTGAGCTTGTCTTGACGCCATTGCTCGTAGCCGTACCATTGCTGAGAAGTCTCGGTACCGAAAGCGTAGTTGACGTATGCATGGAGCTCCGAGCGGCCGCTGCCCTTGAGAAGGATCTGACGCAGCTGTTGGCCAAGGTCAATAGCCTTCTGGTCGAGATCGGGGCCGGTGGATTCGTAGCTGATAAGCGGAGCGGCAAGGAAGTTGTCTGACCTGAAGGCGTACGCGGCGCTCTTGGGGTCGACAGCCTTGACGCCCTGGGTAGAGTACCCTTCGAACATGAAGATGGAGTTGTGGAAGGGTCCAGAGACATTGGCCTCAGAGGCGTACAGCTTGTAAGCTTGTTGCATGGCCGGTACATTGAAGGACTCTAGGTAGATAGGGAAGCGAGGGTTGGAGGCACCGGTCTTCTGGCATGGTGGTGAGTCAAGGGCGATGCCAGTCCATCTGGCTAAGTCCCTGTAGGTACCCGAATCGGGCTGGATGTTGAGGGCATCAATGTCATGGAATGGACCAGTGATGGCCGGATCGACTTGCTTAACACCCTCTTGGATCAGGTAGACAATTATAACGGGCTATAGGGCATTGATATTGATATTAGTAATGGAAAAATATATACGCTTGTATATATTTTAAAGAAGGGAAAACTGACGTTGTTAGCATCGGCACTGGGGTTGTTGAGCCAGTATGACCAGTGGATTACACCTTCTGGCTGGTTTTTCAAGAGGTTGTTGGCAGCCGTATAGACAGGCACGACCTTATCACCGGAGAATGTCAAAGTCTCGATAGCCCAGTCAGTGTGTTCGACATCGTAGATCTTGAGGGTGACGGAGGTGACAATGCCAAAGTTATGGCCGGCACCCTTCATCGCCCAGAAGAGATCGGAGTTGGTGTCGATGGTCTTAAGGGTGCCATCGGCAAGGACAACGTCCATCGATAGGAACTGGTCGGCAATGAGGCCATGGTGACCCTGGAGCCAGCCGTGGCCGCCTCCAAGAGCTGGTCCAAGATAGTTGACACACTCACAGGTTCCGGTTACTAAAACGCGAGTCAGTAATCAAATAAAGTCATACAAATAGATGTAATAACTAAATGAAAATAAAATAAAATGAAAATACAAGGACTAACCGGCCTGTTTCTTAGCATCCCAGAGAGTGTCAACGAGATATTTGGAGTTTATTCCACCTCCAACCTTGACCGATTTACCATCCTGGGCGATTTCGACACTGTTGAGCTGTTTCATGAATATCTCGATGCCACTGTCTACCTTGCTCAGGGAGGTGAGGGCGCCATGGGCAGAGTTGTAAGCCAGGAACTTAACACCTTTTGTGTTTGCGAATTTGACCTGTCTCCCTGTGAGTATACTTATCGCATAAATGAAATTTCCGAGAGGAGAAACGGAAGATAAATGGACCTACCGTTTCAACGACATCTTGAGCAACGGCTGCCGAAATGGCAGCGTTAACGACAGGTTTTCCAAGGGCAGACCAGCGAGCTGAGGCAGTGTCAAAGTCACCAGAGCCAGGGAGATAGACCTTGGCCTCTGGTGACAACTTTGGGACGAGTTCTGTTTTGATATCTTCTACCCAATTATCCATTGCTCTGGGGCATATGTTCACTGGAGTAGCATTGCTAGTCGAAGGCTGTTGCTGCTGAATGATGCTTCTGGCGGCTGAGCTGTTCGCCCACGCAGCCAGTGCTATGATGATCCCCTTAAGAAGCCCTTGCATCTTTAATGGTGGTTAAGGGGTGGGCTGGGCGGATGAAAGGGAATGGGGGGAAGGAAAGATGTTGGTGCAATGTTATGCAGGAAATGAGAGGTTAAAAACCCCAAGCCAAAAGCCAGAGGAGACGCCAGCACCACATTCTTAAGATCGGCAGGCAAGAACAGAAAAGAAGATGATGAGCCGAATCGAATAAGCAATATTGCGGGCCTTGCAGACTATCTTCACACCATACTCCGAAGCTAGCGCACTGCAGGCCAGAGAGCAAGGCGGCATGGCAGCGCGGCAAAGAGGTTAGCATTGTCAAATATAGACCGGGGGCTCAGGGGGGGGATGGTGAGCCCATCAGCAAATAATGATAAAATACCATCATCCCGGACCCCTGTACCCCTGGATTTCGAAAAATGGGCCATTTGGAAATTCAAAAAGGGTCCCTCTCCACTCTCGAGGTTATAATAATAATGTTCTGAGGAAGGGTTCACGCTGCACCCACGAATGGTTGATGGAACCCCCAGAGACGGGCAGACTGGACGGCCCATCAACTCGGTCTCAGGGTCCGTACTTATTGGCCACAGCCCAGACTGGCCGTTTGTTTTTTTTTCCTTTTTGCCATGGGCTCCGTCATGTTTTGCCTTCAGGACTGTCCGTGGCTGTCAGGTCGCACCAACTAGTTCTGCTGCTGGGTGTTTGTAGATTTCGAGCTCGTATCCTCGGCCTCTCTGGCAGTTCTCGTAGTCGAATGTAAACCAGGGCTCTCGGGCGATCAGACGGCAGGGGATCCCGGATACAGCCAGAATACGTTCTCTGTCTGCGTATCATAAAAACTCAGGTCCTCGTTCTCTTCTTGTGGCATGGTCCATTCCGCTTGCTTGCTTGCTTGCATTACTTGCCTGGTTTGATGCCTGGCAATCCTGTACTCCTCCTCCTTCTTCTCCTCCTGCCTGCATCCTCAATCCCGTCTCCCCTGGACTGAATCTCGACCCTTTGAACGACCTGTTTGCTCCCGACGATGCAGAGCCATTGAACTGGGGGACTGCTTCGATATATCACCTTGCGCCTGTCCGACAACCCCGTTCCGCTCTGTTATATAGTATATATATCGAATAATATCATGCTGCCAACCAGCCCGGCCGAGGTGGCTGCGGCCCAGGAAGCCGGTCGCAAGGCCACGATCGAGATATGGACGCTCTTCGCCATCGGCTTCACAGCGACGATGCTGCGGATCTATGCACGTATACACGCCGTCGGCTTCAGGAACCTGCGGCCAGACGACTATCTGGTGCTTGTAGCTTTGGTTAGTTGGTTCAACTCGGTCGTTGTTGATGGAGTGACGTCCCCGGTCGATATCAGGAACAAAAAGAAGCGCTGACCACCCATGCTGTGCTCTCCTGCAGGTCTTGTATGCAGCGCAGTCAACGCTGGGCTACCATGTCGGCACCAAGGCCCACGGCCTGGCCAACAACTTCAAGCTGGACTCGGAGCGGGCTCTCCTGCCGGTCAACAGCATCGAGTACGGGTTTAGGTGAGTAGTATTATTGGAAAGGGGGAGGGGGAAGAGAGAGAGAGTAAGACAAAGACAGGACAGGGGGAGCTGACGGGCGAATAATAGGGTCACCGGGTCGAAGATTCAGCTGGCCGGCTGGACGACGTACACCTGGCTCATCTCGATGCTCAAGTTCTCGATGCTGGCGTTCTATATCAGGCTCACCGAGGGCGTTGGTGGAACGTACCGCATGCAGATTTTCATCGGCTTCGGCCTCGTTGCGGGCACCTGTATGGCCTCGCTGCTCACCATCTTCCTCTCCTGCAGGCCTCTCCACAAGTACTGGCAGATATATCCAAACCCAGGCAGTGCGTCATTTTACTTCTATTATATTACGTTGCTATTATTATATGGACAATATAGCTAATGCCGGTCTTTAGATGCATGCCAGCCTGCGGTATCCAAGCCGGTTGTCTGGGTCTCGTTCGCCGCCAACATTATTACCGACATCTATCTGATCCTGATTCCCCTGCCCATGCTGTGGCGCTCGACACTGCGGACGATCAAGAAGATCGCAGCCAGCATTGTGCTCGGTGCAGGTATCTTCGTCCTTGTCTGCGCCTGTCTCAAGAGCATCTTCGTTCTTGTCGTAAGTATTCCATATACCCCGTTATAATATCTATACACACTATATTATATGCAGAGGTACTGACAAGGTAGAACCCTGTACATGGCGCACAACTTGCTGGTGCATGGGGAGTACGAGAGGCCTTTGTCGCTGTTCTGGTGACCAACTTGCCCATGATCTTCCCTCTTATCCGTGCCATGCTCTCTCCATGGTTTTCCAAGCTCTTTTCAACCCAGAAGAAATCCAGCTACAAAACCCCGGGGCTGCAGACCATCGGCGGCACCCCCCACGGAGGCAACTCATCCTATAACAACCACAATAACCGGAGTAAGGGCCGTCGACAGCCCCAGAGCGACATCACGACCAGCTTCACCCTCAATGGCAGCGATGAACGGATAATGCACGACGACGTCAAGATGCAGGACCTCAAGACCTTCAACTCAATAGAGCACGAACCCCAGGAACCCCTACCAGCCCGAGGCATCATGATCTCCAACTCCGTCGAGATCATGCATGAGGATAGAGGCAGTTTACACGATGAAGAACAGCAGCGTGTGGAGAATGTCCGTGAAGTCTGGTAGCTTACTTTCTTACGGGTTCTTTTAAATGAGGCATGACGTTGATGTTCACCAAAAAAAAAAAAAAAAGAGAGAGGAGCATATTTTCCTCCCTTTTCCTACTACTACCTTCTATTCTTATCCTATAATTACCTGGTGGCTTTGTCAAGGGCATCGAGATGGCAGAGCATACCATACTACGACGACTACGAGATCACGGCTCGACCTAATAGCCACAGTCTTGGAAGTCGGCTCGACACAAACCGCCGCGGCTTGACCTGCCACGTTTTTTGCTCTTTTACCTACCGTTTTGGTCCTTAGAGTGGTTAATCCATGATACCCATTCCATTATTATCTTTATATTATGATTTCTTTTTGACATGCTTGTCGGTTTCCCCCTCTTCACCCGCCCTAGTTCGAGCTTTTTGCATGCTTCCCCCACTATATACGGAGTACGAGCGGAGGTCTCTTTGGGCATTTCGAATTCTTCTTCTTCTTTGATACCATTTCTTTTTTTGTCTTTCTTATCTTCTTGGACATGTCTGTTGTATTATGGAGTACTCCGTACACATGCATAGTTATATATACGTTCTGGAATGATACTTGTACCAATACCTAATTTGATCAAGCGATATTTGCATCTACTATAGGACAAAATATCACCGCCCTCTGGTGATCGGAATTTGGCATTCACAAGCTTTTTGGTAGCCGAGGAATGCGAGGTGGCTGGTGGAATTCGCCCGCGATGGGAAATTAACCCGGCCTGTATGACACTAATAATCTACAGAAAGTCTCAAGACATCTGGACGTACCAAAAAGGCTGCCTAATTAGTGCGCCTTAGCACGGCACATATACATATTATGGTGCAACGTGGGACGGGACGCACACCTGAGCAAATCGCACCACCCAGCGTCAAACTGTTAGCCAGACATTTATTATTATTATTATTAGTTTGCCTTCGGTCTCGTGGTGGTGTAGCGAGAAACGGCGGACCAAGATTATCTCTACGGACACTCCGTAACTCACACCGGATCATCGCCATCCACTTGCGGATGAACAGGATCTTCTCCTGACCTCCGAAGGTCACTGTCTGTGGCATCATAGCACAGAACGTCTCGCATAAACTCTGACGCAGGCCTTCTCTGATACTTACATATGTGCCGTGGACCCAATTCGTCACCTAGCAGGACTTTTTATGCCCAAATGCTCCGGTTATATTTTCGTTTATCTTTTTGTCAGCCATGGTAGGCACGAGCTGGCTTGAAATAATGGCACCTTGATGGCTATTTAGTTATCATGTTAGCTCGTTGTTTGGAGTATGGCGCTGGTCCGTATCATCTTCCCGGCCGCCCAGGCGGTTCTCACGCATTAGCCTGATGATGAATCCCCGAAGAACGAAAAAGGAGCGCACACACCCCCATGCAAGAGCAGAAAGCGGAGTAAAAGCATTCATACATCGCCGAGATGAAACGACGTTACACCTGCAAATCCGATCAGCAGATAGACAGAATTGATTATACATACTCCGTACCTACTCCATAGGCTTCAGGAGCCTCAACCTGTTCGTCACTCCACTGACTGCCAAAAAAGGGACAGAACAAGCCACGTTGAATAATCGCCCCTGGTGTCCCTTTTTCTTTTTTCTTTTTTCTTTTTTCGACTGGCTGGGGAGAGAGGCTGGACGCCTCTCGGATACAGGCCCAATTTAAGATGCTACAAACGCCCCTCTGGAGAGATTGTAATCTGACCAGGTTTGGCGCTGCATTATCTCGCTAAGGTCGGAATATTCCATCGCTCAGTTATGGCTTATCGGGCGACAATAATATATGAGCTCACCTCTCGAGAAACAGTTTCTCCATCCGGTAGCAGGGGCTTGACCGCGTGGGAGCAGTGAATCCACCCCGGAATGCGGCCTGTCTCCTTGCTCTATGCTCTTCCTGGTACTCCGTATATCCTGACATTGTTGCTCCATAGATTGCTGTCTGGCCATGCCCTGTATCCGACTCCCGAAAACATGGGAGGCCCACCGATACCATATTAGGCTGGATCTCAAGATTCCAAGGAGAGCGGCTACGGGTTTTCAGCCAGGACTGTCCTAGTGTGTGCGCGCCGCACCATATGACCTTTTGTTTTATTCTCTTCGGGACAAGAGGACTTCTTCCCGAGAGCCATCGCAGGTTAAGAACAACTTTGCCACCCTGAAGAAGCGAAATCTGAAGAAGCGAGTCTGCGGATCCTTGTCGGCAATCAGGTAATAATGCAACGCTGTGTTTGTTGTGTAGTGTGTGCTTTTCTTTTTATTTTTTGGCCCCTTTCTGACAGCGGAGTATGAACGATCTGCCCAGTTCACGAACGGATGGCCGCCCCGTCAGTGATAATCCACTAAAACACCAGACAGACACTTTTGTTCGACGGGCAAACTCCGCTCCGATCAGCAATAATAACCGTACACAATTGTGAAGTTCTGGCGTGGCTTCTGGTTGGATGACCCGAGGATCCGACGCCACGATGGCGTAGATCGGATCTGACGGCCTTGAGATCTGATAGTTGCCCGATCTCTGTTGTCTCAACTCCATTTTTATTTTCCTCCTTGTGAAATATCCTGCGCAGTCTTTAAAAGGGGTCATCGAGCTCTCAAGCTCTCTCCCGTAGCCGAGCGATACACGTGGTCCCAAGCTCATGCCAGGGCATTGCTGAGTGGGAGAGCATAATGGGCTGTCTCTCTATGAGTTGACAGTGATAAGCAACATGGTATTGTGTCATGCTTATACGAGCTATATTGACGATCTCACAATAGTGATATCGGTGATAGTTTTGATATACAGACGCCGGCGATGTATCAGAAGATGTTCATCCGCTTGAGCTGTTTTTATTGGCTGCCATTGAATGAACCTTATCAATTACCATTGGTTAAAAGCGTTCTAAGTAAAGTCCAACGAAAACTCTTTAAACTTAAATTAAGCCAATAAAACAGCTCGAGCCCAGCCAATAATATATTTTAACTTCATACCCACTTTTAAGCTTTCCATCGACTTTTTCAGCCTCAACTACAACTTCTCGTCTTTTTCCTTCTCTCTCTCTGTAAAATTTGGGCCTTTTCAGTCCATTCTCTGTGTTATCTTTTAGCATCACGGAATGATGTACTTCCCCCTACACGTGCTTATCGCTAATCAATCCAAGATTAACCATATAGCTATCTATTACGGCATCCCATAGAACGACTGGCACGTACCTTGATTTCCCCACTCCCGCAGTCTCCACGATGGGTCCAGACGGTAGTGGTGTCGGCTACAGAGCTCTCCTCTTTCCGACAAGGGAGGAGCCCTGCTAGACGGAATAGAGAGCAATGAAAAGCGGAGAAATATTACCGAACACCAAGCTTGATAGGTTTTCCCCAAGGGGACCATTATTGCGTTGATCTTCTTACGAATCCAGGAACACCTACTCCGCACCTCACGGCCAACTGTTCAAGGTAGCACTGATACCCCAACTAACAAAACTTGTCCAACATACTTTCGGAAAAACCTTTAATGAAAAGCTCGGTGTCTTAGGCCAGATTGTAAATAACCATCCTGACCTCCGCTTACAATAAGCGAACGAATCGGGCAGCAATTACGCCTGCTAGCTTGTGAGGAAAGCCTGGAGTCCCCCAAACAACGCATCGCCGAACTAAATGTACATCATAGTTAAATGAACTGTGAAGGGGACCCACCGTCCAACCTGCCCTTCGTCTATATGGGAAGGAACCAAAAACCCTTGCTTACTGTCCTTAGCGCATAACCCACCTTATAAGCCGACCGTCGGTCATCTCCGCATTAATTCGTGGCCAATGAACCCCAGGCAAGAGGTCGTTCAACGAGCCAGCTACAGAGAAAAAGTTGATATCCTTACTTCGAGTGTTGGGTGGATAACCACATGTGTTCTATGTCGGGAATACCATGTCGTGATTGAAGAGGCGGGGAATAGTTACATTACCAACGGGTGATTATTCTTCTGGACTACAAACCCCACATATCCGCTTCTGCCTGTTGTATTTCTACCCAACACGATAAGAATGCCTGCAACCTATACCAATGGCTCTTTCGTCGCATGTGTATTCGGCATTTGCCTAACAAACTGCCGATTCATTCCCATAGAACAAAATCAACAAAAAGATGAGTTTGGCATCTACATACAATAACCCCGACTTCAATACCGTTCCAACACGGATATTGGAGGAGTTAGCGGCAAAAAATACCCTCTCTGGCTGCAAATGATGCACCATCCCAATCCTGCTGTGTTATCAATCACCAACTATCTCCAAATACCCACCGATGCCTTGAACCTGGTCGGTTATACTCTTTTGAGCGCAGAAGTCTCTCTGGATGGAGAACCGGATTGAGATCCTTACCTCAACCCTGTCCATAAGAGATTACTCTTGACCTGCATAAACCAGATGATATGTTTGATCCTCACCATATCAACGCTGTAGAGCGCCTTGTACGCCAGCAGTTAAATGAAGATTTCAATGACAGAGGGGACCAGAGCCAGTCCACTCGATATAATACCAGCGGGGCACGTAGAAGCTGCCATAATTCAGGCACGTTTACTCTTTTGTTACCATGCTTGATCTACTGAGTGGTTAATGTACCACAAGACAAATAAGAGGGTGACTATATCGCTTTTGTATACCTCTATGGAAAGAGCTTCTGGCTTGCCATTTAAACGTGAGACATATAACTCTTGTAGTTATATAAATTGGTGTTATATTTAGCGCCAGTTTTATGTCGTACTAACGATGGCATTAACATATGATACTCAAGATAATCAATTGAAAAGATGAGAAGTATAGTAAACAAGAGTCAAATCTAGTAAGCAGAGTGGTGTTTGTTCTACTGTAAGAGCTGAGAGATACATGTTCGGGCAGATGAGGCCGTTCATTTAGCTCGCCTCACATCCATTATCTATTTTGCTTCTAGCCAACGAGGTGAGGCGGTTTAATACTCACAAGATTGACTCTTTAGTATTGGTCATTATAAAGACTTGATATGAATAGTTGGTAACGAGGTAACGGCAAGTTGCAATAGATGTTGGACGAAACTGCGATGTTGATCTTGGATCAAAACAAGATATTTGTATATACTACACTCCTCTTAAACGGCGATCCCCAGTTTCTTTGGGTATTACTTTTGGAAGATGAGTGTATCTATATGATGAATATAATGTATATATTCAAGAATTAAGGAGTCGACTAGTTATGGTCCTCTGGCATCCATGACCCATGGCCTTCTTTCTGGGCCTTTCTGCTTGTCTCACTTTCCTCCTCATAGCAAAAATCTTCAAATTTTTCAATAGGAATTTGTAATTAAAGATCAATATATGTCTTTGATATATATTAAACAGTTTGTCACCCCGCGAGTTCGTGTTTGACGTCAACAGCTTGATGGTCTAGCCGATTTAAGGTTTCAGGACAATGGTTAGTTATTTGGATTCCGCAGAGCCGCGCGCTTAAGGTTGAGCCTCATGATAGCCAACCGATGAGTTGCTCTTCTCCGTACTAGCTATTTTGTCTATCCTTGATACACAGAAGAAATTCGATTTCAAGAGGTTGATAAAGACAATTACCTCTTAATATGAGTTTCGAGGTAAATACGGAGTAGTTGTTCGCATATTAACCAGGTATCGACCCTAAGGCGTGACTAGGGTTCGCTATTTGTTGGGATAAGTACTCCATAAACTATCCAAAGCGTGGTCCTTTCCATGCGCAGGGATAATTTCATAGCAGTGTATCAGTAGAGGGAGCCGGAGTACGGAGTATAGGTGGAGATTCGGTGGTTTGCTCCTGATTTCCTGTTGATATAAACATAGGGGAATGGTACAAGCCATCGCTGGCAACAACGTACGACCATTTAGCACTCATCAATTGACGAGGTACGGAGTAGTACAGAGTAGTTACGGAATACGCAGCATTAATATGATGACAAGATGAAAGCAATTTATACCCTCCTTCTAGCTATGACTACTGCGACTGCAGTTGCCCAAGATAGAGATATCACCGTTATCTTGCCCACAGAAACCCCAACCGTGACATTTGATCCGCCGCAGTGTCAAACACATAATCTAACCGAATACTTCGATTATCCGAAGCCATCAGGTGCATTGGTATCAGCCATATGGTCGCACGCCACCAAGCTTCTCAAGCCCTGCAGCTCGACTGCTGTCTCTGGAATTCGTGGTTGCCCCTTTCCTGAGTCCTCCGACTGGCGCAGTCTCTGTACTTCCATTCCCGCGTCTGTACTACCCGCCTACTCCTCATACGGAAGCTCGGCATCTGTCTGGTGGAAATCACGTAGCTCTGCAGCCTTCTCACTGGCTGAACAGTGCCCCATTGGCTGGTTCAAGGCAATGCGTTCGTTTTCTGGTGGCGCAACATGGCTGAATGAAACTATTATATATGGCGGATGCTATGCCGAAGCTGACCCAACGTCTGGCTCCAGCGCTTTGGATGGACCCACGGTAACAGCAAACCCTACAGCCACGCCAGGTGCAAGAGCAAGCACTACGAACGCCATTCTACCGACTGGTCGCCCGGGGACCAATGGTGCTCTTGATCGGGCTAAGATCTGCTCCCCGTGGAAAGCAGCGGGTGCGTGGGTAAGTCTTGGTCTTGATAAGCTCGATGGTGTAGCTGGGTATCACAACATTAAAACTTTGGTTATCTGGAGGGCTGAAAAGGGGTTGTTGTTTCAGTTGTTTTTTGTTGTATGGTTGAGTTTCACCTCCATCCTGGTTCTCCAGCTGTCCTGATGAGGAAGTGGGTAGAGATAGTTACTCCCTCTCAACACATCTTCATAACAAAATGCCACTTTCCGGGTACCTTTATCAAAGCCCGGCCAATGGCCCAAGTTGTTGACTAATCTGGAGTCGAGTCGTTGATATTCGAAGAGGCTGAAGTCAAGATAAGCAGCGATTACGTAAGACAGCTATAGAGATAAGAGCCGATAAGCTTATCGCTTGTCGCGAGATAGAAAAAGACGATGAATGAGGAGTCGAAAAGTGGCGATGAGGCAGAATAGCAACTTGAACACCTGAAGAGGACCAGGAGAGTCATACATTATACACGTATACACTGTGCGCAGCCAGAGAGCAAGTTACAGCATGTCCGAACAGCAAGGTGCCCAGGTCGTTTCGCATGGGCGCGGAGGTAGGGGTTTGCTCCTTTATACCCACCTTTCATACCTTGAAACCAGCTAACTAGAGATTCCTGCTTGCGATTCATATAGGCCAGGGAAACATCGCTGCTGATTCTACAAAGTTGGTTTATAGCTACGCGACTGCGACCTGTTTCGGTCAAACCCTTCTAATGCGGGATATAGATATGTCGATGCAGAAATTGTTCGGGAGGGCGTTGAAGGAGACCAAGGGGATGGCGCATATTCTGCGGGGGTATGATATGGGTCATTCAAGTATTATGCTGTGGGAACGCTACTGATTTCTGGGCTCTTGTAGCGTGGAGGAGTAGGGAATATAGGGTCCCCCAATATACCTCCATCTCGCGGCCAACCACATGATGCAGATGTTATTCCGCCCACCGCAATGAGGCAGCCTTCTGCTACTGAGTATCATGTTGGGGTACGTTATGCGCATTACTGTGATTCGTATGGTTTTGGCGACTAACATGTGTGCAGAGGGGAGGACAAGGAAACGTACACAGTGAAATATCCAAGGAAGCGGAGAAGCCAAGGGCAACAGAGGAGCAAGCGGGTGATAAGAAGTCTAATGAGGGGTTTGTGGATAAGGTGAAGCAGATGGTTTTCGGTCGGAAGGAATAGTTACTTTATAGCTACTTGTATCAATGTTGATTTCCTTGGGATATTTTGGTCAATGAAACTCTTTACTCACTGATAATTTCAAGCCCTAGGTTTGTATATTGATAGTAGGTAATTAGAGACTAGACTAGGCTATTAAGAATGAAATGGTAAATGAGACTTTATAGTAAAGTGCAACAAATACGCAACGCAACACAAGGCAACATAGTAAGGTGGAGAGGTAGGAGAGAGTAAAAGGTATGGGTAAATAAAGGTAAAGGGTAGGATATATAGAGATAAAAAAGATATTCGAGTATCCGAACGTAGGGCGAATAGGTTATCTATCGAACAGGTGGAAAGAAGTTGTGAGAATATAGAACGTGGAGGTAACATATGAGATTTGCCCGGGTATAAAATAAGCAGGTAAATAAATTCTGGTCTGGCTAGTACTCAGTGATGGATATCAAAGAGTTAAAGGAGGCGAGGAGAAGTAGGTGGATGGGTATATATAGAATACGGAATATAGATAGGTAAGTAGGTGGAGTAGAGTAGAGTAAAAAGGGAGAAATGTCAAAAACTGGAGAACGCTGTGGATATATCAAACTGCAGCCGAGCAAGGCAAGAGAGAGGACGAAATTGGATTGAAGAAAGAAGAGGGAGAAGATATGGGGTATGAGAACAAAGGAGATTAATAAAATAAGATAAAATATTAAAACAGATGTAGGAAAGGAAAGAGAGACGAGAAATCAGGCAGACGGATAGACAGGCGTGAGCAGGCTCTTTTTTGTTCTTTTTTGGGTAGTCAATCATCACATTTGATGGCGTAAGATTGTTGGCTTCCTGGATCAGTTGGCGCGGGAAGATTCCATGTTCTTGGTCAACTCGGCGACGCGGGCTTTGATGCGTGCAGCGCGCATTTCAATTGCTAATGTTTGTTAGTAGGAGCATAATATATGTAAACAGGAATGTCAAAGAGGAAGTGACTTACTCTCTTGCTGGCTAGCTTGCTTTGGCGCAGAGGCAGGAGATGCGGGAGCGGCAGCGGGGGCAGGAACAGCGGCCGGGGAAGCGGATACAGCAGCATCGGGGCCGCCGGCGCGCTGGGCGGCGTTCTTGCGGATCTGAGCCCAGCGATCTAGAGCAGGAACTTCGGGCTCGGGCTCTGGCTCGGGCTGTGGCTGCTTTTGTGGCTGCGGCTCAGGGGTAGCGGGCACAGGGACCTCCTTTTCGGGCTGGACGTTGAATGTCTTGGACTCTGTCTGGGCAGGGGCAGGAGCAGGAACTGGAGCGGCCCTTGGCTCTGATTCGACTGGAGAAGGAGTCTCGGCGGGGACACAAGCTGGCTGGTCGACTATAGGGCTCTGGTGGGAGAAAGAGGAGAAAGCGGCAGCATCTGATTTCATGTCATCGGGAGAAATGGGTGAGACGGGAGCGGACTGTTCGCCTGCGGTTGGACGCTCAGCCTCTGGCGGAGGTGGAGAGACGCGAGACTCCTTGACTGGTGCAGGAGCTTGTGGGGCAGGAGTAGACTTGACTGGCTTGCGCTCTACAACAGCAGCGACTGGTTTGGACTTTTGACCATCTTCTTGGTGTTTCTTCATGCCGAAGCCGGATAGACGGCGGGTGTGGGGAATTCTTGAAGAAGATGCGGGAGAGGAGTTAGCTGAACGCTGCTGGGATTGGGATTGAGCGGTTCGGCTCTCGAGAGCGGCACGGGCAGCGGCTACGGTGGACTCCTTTTCGGTATGGTCGGCCTTGGAACCGCCAAACATGCCCTTCAGGCCGGCATTGCCTGCTTTCTTCTTGATTTTCTTGTCGTCTGCGGCAGGCTCCTCTTTGGTTGGCGCCGGGGATTCAACGCGGGCTGGAGTAGCGGCGGGTGAGGCGGTTGCTGGGGTGGAAGAGGCTGCTGGAGCAGTAACAGAAGCAGCAGCGGTGGTGGTGGCGGCGGCAGCAGCAGCAGCAGCAGCAGCAGCGGGGGGCGTTGGAGGCGTAGGCTTGTCAAAGTTCATATTGTTTGCTGGGACAGGGATGGGAGACTCGGTCTTTGGCGGAGTGTCTGGAGTAGGCGAGGTAGTGGTAGACCTGGGCAGACGTTCGCGGATAGAGGGTATGTCACGGCTGGAAGTAGTGCTTTCATGCTTTGGTGGTACCTCTGGCTTGTTCTGATCAGTAGACGATCTCGATCTAGATCCCATATCAAGGCTTGAAGCAGGCTTTCCAGTTCCAGCAAGAGAGTTTTCCAAGTATGCGTTGCGAATGTTGTTCTTGTCGTAGTTGCTTGCCCACCGCATTGCCTGGGACATTTCCGATATCATTGCTGGCTGCAGTGTGTGGACCGAGTTAGTCTTGGAAGTCTGGTTCATTTCCGACTTTGCGCGTTCCTTGTTTGCCTCTTCGAGTTCCTGTTCTCTTCGCTTTCGCTGGAGGGCGGCAGCGGCAGCCTGAATGCGCGCATGCTGGTCTGGTCCTATACTGGCTTTGCTTGATGGAGCGGTGCCGTTGTTGTTGTTGTACTGTTCTCCGATAAGGCCGCCCTTCTTTATGCTAGTCTTGCTTCTGCCGAGCCGGCCCTTTCGAGTCTTGAAGCCAAAGAAGGTCTTCTTCTCGGCGATGTAGGCACCGGCTTCTGGTTCAGGGGCGGCTCCCTTGATCTGTTCTTCCAGAATAAGCCATTTCCCGCCTGGGATGACGGTTTCGAGCAAGGCGCATCGACCGAAGACGGCCTTTCGGACGGCTGATTCTTCGCCTGACAAGCTGCTGACCCAAACCCACCAAAAGGAGTCATCGAGATCGAGGGTCGAGATGCTGGCGAGCTCACCGGGGTCGAGCATGGAGCCATCATCAAAACCGCGTTTGTGTGATTGGGAAGACTGACCACGCACAGCCTGGAGCGGAGGGAGGATCTTGTCTGGGGGCAGCAAGAGCGTGGTCGGTGACTTGACTCCGTTCTCCTCCGAGAAGCCCGAGGAGAGGAAGTCAGCCCAAGACGGGGTGGTAGGTCGGCCAAAGTCAGCGGTGCGGGACTCAGGGGCAGATCTGAGTCCCATTGGCGTACTGCTGGTTTTCTTGGAGTTTTCATCTAGATCGTCTTCGATGGCACCGCCGAAACCGATATCCTCAAAGCGAGACCAGGAGGCGTCCTGTAGGCTGGTCGATGCCTTGACAGTGGATACTTCGGACTGGTTTGTAGTGGCTATGCAGCGGAGGACACGCTTGCACTCTTCTGTCAGGGCGTCCTGGGGATCCTCGTAGCTGGCGAACTGCTGCAGGGCATGGTCACTGGCGCGGTACTCAAAGTTCTTTGCGCGGCGCAGGAGGGCAAATGGGGTGGGAGAGACAACATCGACCAGCATGACGACCTTTGTAGTGGATGTCTGGAGCAAGGAGGGCGTCTCTGGGGGGTACTCTGTGGCGCGGACCAGGTTCTGCAGCGATAGGGGGAGGGTCGAAATTCCGTTGGTACCTCGTAGGGAATCCGGCGACTGCGATCTCAGGTATGCAAAGAATAGATGACTCGTAGCATCGGCGGCACTACAAAGAAGTCAGTCATTTTGTCTTCTGAGCAGGATACATATAGATATTGTATCGAGAAAGGGGAGGGGGGTATCTACCTATTCCATGTCTTGTAGCTGGCCTCGAAGCCCTTGCCGGTGTCTGCATGTTCAAAGGCCCACCATCCAGCGTATCTGGACAGCTTTCTGCCTCCGAGGCCGTTGGATTTGCCGTGGGCTGCAATGGCGGCCATGAGATCGAAGAAGGCAAAGATGATCTTTGTGCGGGCGTCCGAGTCAACGCTGAGCGGGATGAAGGTCGAAAAGGCGTCTCTGGCGAATTGGGCATCTTCAGATAATCCACCGTTAGCATTTGCCTTTTTTTTTTTTTTGTTCACGAACATGTATATCAAGAGCAGCACACCATTCTCGCCGACTTTGAAGAGCTCGTAGGCCTCCCAAGTAACTACTCCGCCGGGCAATCTGGCCCAGCACCATTTCATCACACTACAGAGCACCTAACGCACGTCATCCCATCAGCCAGTCGTTCCCAATTACTATCACTTTGAATGGAAAAAAAAAAAAAAAAAAAAAAAAAAAAAGACGTACCATTGGCTCCGAGAGACGCAGTTCCTGGGCGAGCTGGCTCCCCTGCAGCGGACCTGGCCTGTCTATCCGCTCTGGCGGGGGGCTGAAGAAATTGCGGATAAACGACTTTGCAGCAGACGGGTCGGAGGTAGGTCTGAACGGGAGCAGTAGAAAGGGGATATCGAGGGCTGCCAACAGACATTGTGTCAGTACACGCAGTACAACCGCATTGTCTCGATAAGGGGGAGAAGAGAGATACCCCTATCTTTGAGCTCAGAGGTGCATCCGAGCAGCAGGTCGACGACCTCCTCCGGCTCGACCTCTGTCCTGAGCCACGCATCGGTCCATGTTGGCTTCTCTGGCTCAAGCGGGAGCCCGTTGAGCCTGCCAGACTTCTTCGAAGGGTCCTTGGAGCGGAAGACGCGCGAAAAGAAAGGCATCATGCATGCCGTAGCGGTAGTAAAACTCCTAGGGGGAGAAGGGAGGAGTAGGAGGAGGAGGAGGGAGGGGGGGACCCTGTTCGTAACGAGAGAGAAATTGGCGGGTAAACAAAAAGCACGACGGCGAAACAAACGAGCGTAAGAAGGGGAAGCGAGCGACCACTCGGAGAAAATACAGGCAGAAGAGGTGAAGGAAGAGAGAGAGAGAGAGAGAGAGAGCGAAAGGGAGAAGAAGAGAAGAAGAGAAATGAAGAGAGACGGAGAAGGAGAAGAAGTGGAAGAAAATCCGCCGGTGGTGAGTGATGGCCCACTCGCTGGAGGTGCCTGCAAGACTCAGGGGTAACGAAGAAGGGATAGAGAGCGACAGAGAGAAGAAGAAGAAAAAGCGACAAGCAGCCAGCAAGCAAGCAAGCAACGAACTAGGAGGAACCGTCGAAGGAAAAGAAAAGAAAAAAGCAAGGAGCGGGACCAGTCACATCCAGGCCGTTTCGCTGCCTGCCACGCCCGCCCGTCTCGCCCACCACCACCACCACCACTACTTCTTCTTCTTCTCGTCCCTGACCCTTTTGCTTGATATAACTTTTACGTAGATTCTGGCGATATCATCGACTTAACGCCGCTTCTTCTCGCTTTTGCACGCCTTTTCGAGCGGCGACGTCGAATTAAGGGGTGCCGGCGTGGAAGTACGAGCCGCACCCCCTGACCTTAATTCTTACTGCCACGCCGCAGCTGGCTCCCTCGCTGAGTCAGCAGCCTTAAGTCGACGTCCCGCTGAGTCAGCGTCTTGCTGCCACGGCCGCTTTCTATCTTTAGCAACTTTTTTTCTTCTTCGTCTTTTTATAGAAATTTCTCACTTTTCTATGTTTAGAATAACACAAACAACCCAAGCAAAGGCGACGCCAACACCTCGAACCTCTCGATCTATAGCCAGCGAAGGCGGCTCCCTCGACGGCGAAGGCTCCCTCGACGGCGAACGGGCGGGCTCGACGGCCGAGACACGCAACGCGGGCGCGGGACCGGCCAGGCACAGGCACAGGCACAGGCACCGCGACTGAAGCGACGGCGACAGCGACAGCGACAGCAGGCAGAACGCAGACCGCAGGGCAGGGCATGAACTGTTGGCCATGGGCCGCCGCAAGATCGAGATCAAGGCCATCAAGGACGATCGCAACCGCTCCGTCACCTTCCTCAAGCGCAAGGGCGGCCTCTTCAAGAAGGCCCACGAGCTCTCCGTCCTCTGCTCGGTCGACGTCACTGTGATCATCTTCGGCCACAACAAGAAGCTGTACGAGTTCTCCTCCGCCGACATCCAGGAAACCCTCGGCAGATACCAATACGTGCGTCCCTCTTTTCTTATTATTATTATTTTTTTTTATTTTTTTTTTTTTATATTTTATATAGTGCTAACGACGTCTAGTATGGACAGCCGCACGAGCACAAGGGACCGGCCGACTTTCTCGGTAAGGGCGCGCTCGACGACGATGAAGACGAGGAGTCGCCCGCACCAGACGACCAGCAGCAGATGGCCGCCGTCTACCACCCGCCGCCGCCACCGCAGCAGCAGCAGCAGCATCAACAGCATCAACAGCCGCACCCGCACCCGCAGCACATCAAGCAGCCGACCTCCGTCTCCCCTCCGATAGACGGGCCTCATGCGCCTCCGGGACAGGCGCCCTCGCGGCCCTCGTCGCGCAACCATGTCCAGCGGATGGCCATGCACCCGCAACACCACCCTCAGCAGCAACACCAACACGGCACTCCCCCTCCAGGGCCGACGGCCGGTGCGCAGAATGGATTCTACATGCAGAACTACCAGCAGCCGCCGCCGCAGCAACAACAGCAACAACAACAACAACAGCAGCAACAGCAACAGCAGCAGCAGCAGCAGATACCACGGCAGCACCCGCAGTACTACTCGCACCAGCCACTGCCGCCGCCTCAGCACCACCACCAGCATCCGGCCATGGCCCAGCAGTACATCCCGGATAACAGGCGGCAATCCATGCCCCCGGCCCCGGCTTTCCAGGAACAGCATCACCCACCACAACACCCGCAACATCCGCAACACCCGCAACAACAGATCAAGGTGGACCCTAGCCCGCCGCCGCAGCCAAAGCCCATGCCCACCAAGTCACGATCCATCTTCACTCCCATAGACGATCGTGGTTCGGTCCTGGCACAACACTTTGGCTTTGGCCCGTCGGCAGAGTCGCCCAAGAAGGAACCCAGACAGCCTCCCAAGCAGCAACAGCAACAACAAGTACAAGTACAAGCCCAACCACCGCAGCAGATACCCCATAGAACATCCGTCTCCTCCATCCCGCCGCCCTCGAGGACAAACAGCATCCAGTCAAACATCAAACGGCCCATTCTCAAGGTCCAGATCCCCAGCGAGACGTCGGACGCAGGCAGCATCACCGCCGGATCCTCGCCTGCCACGGGAACCAATCCTGCTCCCGCTGTTGGTGGTGGTGGTGGTGGTGGTGGTGGTGGTGGTGCTGCTGCTGCCGGCGCCGCATCAACCTCCACAGGACCAGGCGGACCGCCTACAACAAGCAAGCCCGCAGAAGCAAGCCACTCAACCGTCGTTCTACCGCCGCCATCCCCGTCGGCATCTGCCTTACTCAGTGCCGGTGCCCATGGCCCGCCTAACCCCTTTGCTCGCCCTCCTCCACCAGCATCAAACAGCCAGCCATCCAACAACGGGGCCGCCAGCACCACCAACAACAGCAACAACAACATCGACACCCCCATCTCTGCCTTACCCAGTCGCTTTGTGTCTGATACCCTACTGCCGTCCCCGTCCAGCTTCTATCCTGAATGGGGCTTTGGCCGCTCCGGCCCCGATAGCAATATGCTTCCCAGCCCGCTGACCTTTTCAACACCTGTCCTGCAGAACTCCTCTCAGCCCTTTGCCAGCAGCAGCAGCGGCTCCAATGCCAATGTGCATGGTAACGCTGGTGGCCATGGTAACGCGCGAGACGACGAGTCTGACCGGAAGAGAAAGGAGCCCGAGTCCAGCAGCGAGACGGCCGTTGACAAGAGGCTCAAGGTCTAGTAGCCTCTTCCTTCCTTTTCTTCTCCTTCGCCTTGCCTTTTCTTTCTGTTTCTGTTTCCTATCTAGTCTTCTCTTCTTGTTCGTATTTATATATGTCTCTCTACCTGTCTGTCTGTCTGTCCGCCCGCCTATCTCTTTACAGTAGTAATTTCCTTCTCTCCCTCTGTCTTTCCCTGTCTCTATCTCTATCTCTCCATCTCTCTATCTCTCTGTCTACCGGCGCATGGCATGGTACGTGGTTAGTGGTAGTCTAGGTCGGCGGTCAATCATCAGGACTTCATCCTCTCATCTCTAAATATCATCTAAAATCAACATCATCTCTAAATATCTCCATCTAAAATCAATATCATCGTCTAAATATCATCGTCTATTATATCAACCCCTAAATGCCAACTTTGATTATCTAAAAATCGCCAAGACTCCAAACTCAAAAATCGAGTCACATGACTAGGGCTCGCTAACATCCGCTTTAGGCTTAGCGCAGCCCAAGACACAAACTTTCACAAAAAACTTCAAGAAAAGGAAAAAAGTCGAAGCGACGAAGACGAAGAAGAAAGACGAAGACGAAAGACAGCGACGACGAACACCTCAGGGAACGACTTGGACTTCGACTTGGAACTCATACGCCTTCTTCGGTCGCGGACACAGTCGTCAAGATGCCTTCCGATCACGGTCACAGATGTGAGTACTCCTTGCGACTGTATATGATGTTGTTGATACGATGTTGAAGTTGGAGATGATGGAGATGATGCTGACTGACTTGTGTAGTATATGTCAAGTAAGCGCCTATCCTGTCCCGGTGATGTGAATTGAGAGCAGAAGTGGAAGAGCTGGATCTGAAGAGGTGGAATATCATGCATGCGATCGAGGGTGTGACGTTGGACTTGGGGATATACGTTGAATATATGATGTCTTACAAACATTGGGGGGACGAATGCATGAATATGGATGCGAAGAGAGAGAGACAAACTGGGACTGCAGGAGATACCAAGTTCTACAATGGATGGAAATGCTGATTTGTGTGTGTGTGCTGTATAGGGGTCGACACCTGAGCTACCAGCGTGGAAAGCGCGTCACCAACCCCAACACAAGGTATGCTCTTATACCAGCTGCTGCAGACGGTGCCGGACATGAAGCCAGCTAACAGTGTACAGTCTCATCAAGCTCGAGGGCGTTGAGGACTCCAAGGCCGCTACGTATGTCTCCCCGATACATGCACAGGATGCACGTTCTAACATATATACACCAGTTTCTACTCCGGCAAGAAGGTCGCTTTCGTCTACAGAGCCAAGCGCGAGGTCAGAGGGTCAAAGATCAGAGTCATCTGGGGCAAAGTCACCCGGCCACACGGTATGCTCAAACATGAAGAACCGCAGTGTATATGTCTTGTATACTGACGTTGATAGGAAACTCTGGCGTTGTCCGCGCCCAATTCCGACACAACCTACCCCCCAAGTCGTTCGGTGCATCCGTCAGAGTCATGCTTTACCCATCTTCCATCTAGATGCGCGGCGCTGTAGTGGTGGATGTTGAGAGGAGGTGCGAAGGGGACGAGTTGCAGAGACGAGCCACTCGACCGGCTGACGGACGACCCGACCTGGCTCGAAGCCGAAGAGATGAGCCTCTCGCGCGTGCATGAGAGCCGACTGGCGGACGCTGTCTTTCTCTTTCTTTTTTTTTTTCACTATTCATTCTTCCATAAAGTATACGACTACAAAAATAATGGCGGGAGGACGGGTCTGTCTGGCCTCGCTGCTGCTGCGGTGGTGCTCCCTGCAGGGTCCAGCGTCTGTCTGTCTGTCTGTGCCGGTAGATCGAAGAGCTCGCTGTCTCTGCCGGCGTTACGATAAATCAAAATAAATAAATAAATACCATCCAGCTCAAACTGTCACTCTTTAACTGTCCTGTATAAATGTAACGACGAAGCTGCCGGCGATGATGTCAGCGCTGCGTGGCTGGTGGAGTTTTTGCCCCAGCGAGCGGCCGAGCGACTCCGACCAGAAGAGAGACATCCCAGGCAGCGCATCCTGGCCCGCCAGCGCATAGCGAGAGTCACTTAACAAGCAAGCAAGCAAAGCAAGCAAGCAAGCAAGCAAGCAGCCCAGCCACTCCGAGACATCTTCGTATCCTTTTTTTTGCTTCTTCTCCGCTGCCGTCTGTCTCTCTGTCAAGTCTGCCTGCTTACACAGCGTCCTTGGTGCAACGCGCCACCTTTTCACGGCTGCTTCTTCTGCTTCTTCTTCTCTCCATCTGCTTTCTTCTCTCTGGATGCTCTATCTTCTCTCTGTCGCTTCATCGTCGTCTAGAACTGTGCTCGCCTCGTTACTCGTTGTACGCTCGATTGTGCTGTCCCTGAGCTGCCCTGTATAGCTAGTTATCGCCATGCCAGACCAGAAGCCCGGCAAGCTCGGGCGAGTCCTCAGCTTCGCCAGCAACAAGTCGAGGAAGTCTGCCTCCAACCAGCAGCCGCTGAGCCCGCAGAAGACCTCGAGCTCGTCGCAGCAGCAGCAGCAGCAGGCGAGAAGCCCCAGCCAGCGCCCGTATGGCCATGCGAGGAACAATACCGACCTGTCGGACAAGAGCGCAGACCGGCCGGGCAGCAACAAGATGCGCACCCACGCCGACCCCACGCTCGCCATGAGCGAAGCGCAGCCTGGTCAGTTCCCCTTGATGCTACTGTATATCTGTGTCCCGGCAGCCAATGCTGACTGCTATAGCTGCAATTGCGCTGCAGGAGTCCAGTCTCGGACAGCTGCGAGGCATCCAGCACAAGGACCGCTTCGGCAACCCCATCAGTGAGTCCTTATTCTAAGACTACATACATATATATATATCAATTGAAAGGCCTGCTGACAAGGCGTAGCGGAGCCGGACCTGTCGAACCCCACGAGGTATCGCTTTGAGCGCCCGCTGGACACTATCAGATCGTTCGAGGCTGCTATCGACGGCACTTACGGCAGTCGGCGCATGTCCTACGCCCGGCCAGGTTGGTCCACCGCAGCCACTGCGACTCCAGCTAGTAGTTAAATAATAGTTGCAGCTCCAGCTAACACCCGCCCGCCCCCAGATGAGAGTACGAATGGCCACAGCAGGCCCACAAGCTTCTTTGGAGGTGGTACGTCATCGGTTCATGCATCTACCCCGTCTTGTCGTTTGGGCTGCCAATTATCTAGATCTCCCAACATGATACTAACTAGTCAAACATGTTTCAGATCGGTCGAATGGCCAATACTACCAACGAGGTGGCTACGACAGCTACTCGGTCTCCCGTGGCTACCAGTCCAGACCAGAAAGCTATGTCGATGCGTACGGCAACGGCTACGGCTCGGCCGCAGACATGAACCAGTACAACTACAGCAACCAACGGCCTGCTCGAGCCGGACCTCCTCGCCAGGCTCCTCCGCCTCGCACCAACTCAGACCCTAACTACGCCTACAGCTCTTACCCAACACACAACCCCAGCACTGTCAACTCTTACTACACCCAGCCGCAGTACCAGGGCCAGCAGGACAATCCGAACTCCAACTCTCCCTCGGGCTCCGGCGGCAGATCCGTGGACCACTGGGTAAACTCTACGGATCCGAGCTCTGTCAACAGTTCCATGGACAGGTTGGCGCAGCAGCAGCAACATCATCCACAGGGCCAGAAGTATGATGACCAGCCTACCGAGTCATACGGATTCACTGGCTTCGGCGCCGATCCACAGCTAGAGCAGTCCCAGCAGCTCATGAATCCCGGCCAGGAGAATATCTACAGTTTGCCTCCTCAGCTGCAGCAGCAGAAACAACAGTACCAGGCTCCACCTACGGTTCCCCGGAAGGAAGTTCCCGTTTCTGTTCCTCCACCAGCCGTGACGGGAGCAACACTGCAGGAAGGTAAACGCAAGAGCTGGTTCAAGCGCCGGATTAGCAGGACTTGATCCAACGATGTACGATTAAAGAAACAAAAAGGCCTACGCATTTCCTTTTTTTTTTCTTTCCTTTCCTCTTAACTATCAAGGTTAGAGAAAAAGAAAGATTGACTTCGCTCTGTTACCCTTCGATCGATGGGACGGCCCAGGACTACTGCCGAGGATCTGCCATTGAATTGTTCCCGTTTGTCTATTTACTTAACTCACTGGAGACATGTTTGATGATATCACGACCCCCAACTCTTAACTTACCGTTTGATTGTTTCCTTTGTTTTAACGCTCTGGCAACGATATATCTCTATTAATCCTTCAGCTTTAACTTCAACATGAACCCCTCGTTTGAGTTCTCTGTTTATATCTTGTGATCTACGGCAGTCGGTTTTTTTCTGTTGATAGTTTTTATGGTACGGTACGGTACGGATATGGATATGGGTGGATGGAATGCAACGGGTGGAACGGAAAGACGGCGACGCAACTGGATTTCGTGTTGATTTGATACCTTGAAACTTTTACGATTCTTTTCTCACTCTACGCCTTTGATTTCGACTGATCAGGCCTGGTGTACGCTCTGCTCTGTAAATACGTTAACTTCCAAGAATGAATACCCGCCCTGCAGTCTGCGGTTCTACATATTTATCAAGCATCAACCAATCTGCATTGCTATATAAACCATGACTTATAAAGTATAGCCGAACCAAACACAGTATTCACTCATCTATCCTTCTTAAACTCGTCTGTAGCCTTCCTCTCGATCTCGTGGTCCTCTCGAATGGCAAATATGATATACACAATCAACACCACGTTAGCTGCTCCCGCCGCCGCTGCGCCCGCATACGTAGTGTTGCCTACACCCATACCAGTTAGCAATGCCATGAGTAGAACAAGCAAGCCAAATCAACTTGTAATTCACATACCGCTGAATACCCTGTCAACGGTCCCGTAGTATGTCGCAAGCGGACAGCACACGATCATCACCGAGTAGAGTATGAACTTCCATAGCACGCCACTGCATCGCAACCAATTTGACCAGTTAGCTATATTCATCGTACAAACAGACCGCACCAAAAGAGCCAGGAGTAGAATTCATACCCAGGAAGATGTCTTAGCTCGGTACCGGGTGGCTGCGAGGATGCTGGCTTTGGTGTTGATATCTCGGACTGCGTCTCCTTTGCGGCCCCGCGGCGCGTAGCCATCTTGCTTTGTTCTGCTTGTTTGGCAGCAGCTGTGTACGTGAACGGCGAGGATGATGTCGCTAGCTGTCGGTGGGAATGTATCGAAGCGACCGGCGTGCGATAGAGATGTTGCGAGTCTTGCGTCGCGAAGATCTGGGATATCTGGACTCTTTTTGGCGAGCTCTGGGAAGTTCAGGCCAAGTTCGGAGTCGAGACCCCCGGGTATTTAACTAACGAGTCAGCTAGCTAAGCCTATCAACTTGCGACGGACTTCGTATCTCACAATTTGCTACGAACAGCCAACCAGCCTGGCCGGTCCAAGTTGGTTGCAAGGATGGAGGTTGGTATTTTCCAAGGGTCAATCAAGCTGGCGACTTCATACTCTACGTATTCAGAATATTCGACAATGGCAGACTAGGTAGTTATATATATATTCATAGCTTCTCCTTTGACCCAGCTATGGCGATATTTACATGAGACCAGCCAGTAGGAGCTAGAAAATACTGCATTACGCTACCTTCTCTGGTTTTTTTATTCCTAGCTTGCTTTTAAGAGCTACCACTCTTCCCAGTAGAAGCGCTTTGATATTCCTGCGAGGTACCTCCTCGAGGGTAACAAACCGACGGATTATCACATTGAATATATTCCCAAAGGCGAGGGCGATAACCGTACTTGTCAGGATGATGACATTGTACGGCATGCTGAAGTCGGGCGTCGGAAGCGGCAGAAGAAGATTGGTGGTGCGTAGATAGACGGGAGGTGCCATTGTCGACTCGTTTCCGTTTAGAACCCGAACGATGGCGGGAGCAACATTGAAGCCCCGGTTGGCGTCTGGTGGGTATTCCGTGTACCGAAGGATGGCCTTCTCGAACTCATATACCAGGGTGACTGTCGAGGCTGGAGGGACAGACAAGACGAGCTCCAACTGTGTGCCACGACGACGGTCAATAGCAGGCCGGTAAAATACGTCCTTGATAATATCAGAGAGCGGTACTTCGACCGCGGGTTCTGAACCATAACTGATCTTTGTCTTCATCGTATGCAAAAACGGGCGCATGAACCAGGGAAGGGTCTCAAAATAGACAAAGTTAGCTGTTTCGGTTTGCGAAGGGTTGGTCAATATAGACCTGAGGCCTCCTCGTTCTTGGCCGTGGCCGATTATGGTCCTTTCCAAGTGCACAGCTTGGGCTTCCAAGGAGCTGCTACTGGAGTGTTGCGCGGGGACGACCAGATTGAAGGGCTGGTTGGGATGCAGAGAATAACAGCGGGATTTGCCGTCCGGCGCACGCGTTTCCACTGCGTCTGAACTCGGCAATACCTCCATGCTATCGGGAACCTTGATACAGACAGTTTGCGCATCATCCCGACCAAGTGGACAGCTGGAGGGTATCGTTCGCCCGAAGACATCTTCAATGCTCCATGTCTGCGACCGGGATGCCCCAATAGGGTAACAAAAGTCTCCGGAGTGATATGGTTTGGATTCATCACAGATCAGCTCCGCAGCAGGAACAGGACGAGGAATAGGGTTGTCTCTAGCCCGCTTTGATCTATCCAGGTCCAGCACCATGTCGACAGTTTGCTCAATCTCGACATGGCATACTTCAGAATTGTCCTCCGCACACACCGGCCTAACATCGACAGACATAGTCTGCCACGACGCGTCAAAGAGCTTATGGCCGTCGAAGAGTCCGGATATGCCGCTTTTACCTTTACATGGAAGAAGCTTCAAAAAGGGCGTCAAGTTCTCAGTGCACACAACCTCACCCGGTAGCGTGCCATGGAGAAGATGCAGTCCGTCACGCGGTATAGTTCCAGTGGGGGTAAACGTAAGAGAAGGGGTCGTGGTCCGTGTCGAGTCGATGAAATTCATAGATGCACAGAATAGTCCAGAAAGCGACTGCGTGAGCGAAATCCACTTTTTGAATGCTCTAGAATATGTATACTGTATTAGCCCTCTATTTCAAATATCGACTGTGTTTTGAACATTATTCATACGCATCAGCGTCCTGCGCTTCAATCCACGCCCAGAGCTCTACTCCCGTGCCTCCCTCCTTGAAGCCATGCCAGGGCCGTTCTCCCCAGTTCTCCGCATCCCATCGTCCGGTGGTAAATCGCAGATGCAATTCCTTCGTATGTGTATGTTGTAGGATCTGGCCTAGAGAGCGGGGGAAATAGCGGTAGTTCTGCTGTTCGAATGCAGCACTGGACTCATTGCTGCGGAAGTTGAAGGATGCTAGCAGGTTTGATGGCGGCAGTGGGTGAAGCACCAGCTGCTCATGATAGTCGACGGTATTGGCGGCAGCAAGCAGGGCTGAGACTACCAGTGTCCAGAGCAGCGAATGCAAGGAGGACATCATATCGAGGGAGCGAAATGAAAAGGGGCTGTCACTCCCAGCCAGTTCGCACCATCCCTGACCTCCAGCTTGATTTGATCCCTTCTTCTTGTATCGTCTTGCGTCTGCTTCGTCTTCGTCTTGGTCTCGGGTGTTTTCTTTGCTTTTGATGCCAGTATAAATAAGCGCGCGCCTAATAGTTAGGTTGATTCTCCATTATGTAATATTCGCGGTTAATGAGAGTCTCTTTTCTTGCTTTTGAGCAAAAGTTGAACAACGCTTGATGGAGATAGGGAGAACGATACAAGATCGAAGTCTCACAGTGTTATCTGTATAGAGATAGTTTATTTTAGCAAGCTGCATTGATTCTTATCCTCAATTTGGCACTGTCTCTGGGTTACGCCTCTACAACACACAATGGCTGCAGAGCAGCGGAAGCTCTTGGAGCAGCTCATGGGAGGTAAGTGATATCTGTCTGCATTTAACAACATCAAACTAAAAGTGCTGCGTAAACTGACTCATCGCGTCTCTCAAGCTGACCAGCTGATTGGGGGACCTAGTTCTGGTCGAAACGCGCAAGTTGCGATCACCGACCCGAAAGTCTGCCGCTCCTATCTCGCTGGTACATGCCCCCACGACCTCTTCACCAACACGAAGCAAGACCTGGGACCCTGTCCAAAATTGCACAGTGAAGGCTTGAAAGCTGAATATGATGCTGCATCATCCCACGAAAAGGCTAAATGGGGGTTCGAGTACGACTACTTGCGAGATATGCAGAAATACATCGATGAATGTAACAGGAGGATAGATTCAGCACAACGCCGTCTTGAAAAGACGCCTGATGAAATACGGCAAACAAACCATTTGGTAACTATTGTCACTTCCTTGGTGTACTCAAAATGCGGCCTGCTAATGTGAAATGAACCAAACCAATAGTTGTCGCAAATATCAGATCTGAACAAAACCATCAACGCTGGACTCGAGGAAACGTCCGTTCTCGGTGAACTTGGAGCAGTTGCTACTGCCATTGACGAATTCTACAAAGTACGAACGGCTAAGCACCAGAAGGAGTCTCTCGAACGAGACCTTAAGGCCCTCGCAGATACATCTGGTCCTTCAGGGCACCAGAAGTTGCAGGTTTGTGATGTGTGCGGGGCGTATCTCAGCCGACTAGATAACGACCGTCGACTTGCGGACCATTTCTTCGGGAAAATGCATTTGGGATATGCGAAAATGAGGGAGACCTACAGTATTTTGCAGAAAGAGATGAAGGGGCAGCCCCCGTCTAGGCACGATGACGGTCCATCTGGTCGCGGTGATGCTGGCTTTGATGACGCTGGCTGGGGTCGAGATGGCGGCGGTGGATATGGTGGTCGTTCATACAGAGGTAGTGGGGGTGGCCATAGAAGAAAAGGAGGCGGTGGTGGTTACAACAGATGGTGATCAACTTGCCAATTCCGTTAATGTCATCTGCATAGCGCCGGCGTTGCTAGGTTTTTGGTTCTAAAAAGATAGCTGATACTAGTACCGATTAACTTACATCGAACTGTAATTCGTCCTATCTTTTAGCTCCGTATCCTCCTCTGTCTCGGAAGGTCTTCTTGTTGAGCACTCGCACACATATAGAGGCTTTGTCTATGAAAATACAGTGTAATAGTGTTAAATAGAAGACATTAATACAATTTTCTCGAAAAAACTTGCTGTTAGCGTCACCGGACAGAATTGCAATTGCAGAGGTAGTAGAATCATACAAAATATGCCACAGTTCTCCAATAAATCAAACACCACTCAAACAGGCCCATGGCATAGGATAGAAACAATGAAAAGTACAAACAAAATACCACCCATACGCCACACTTCCATTGGATGAATTTTCAGTGCTCGGGATCTTCCAAAGATGTTAGAGGCATGCCTTTGTCGTTTTTGTGGAGAAGGGCAAATAAGAATAAAAGAGAAATTACACAAACATATGTACATGAATACAGGTATTGGAATAAGCATATCTCGGGGCGAACGGTTCACTCAAACAGAAAAAGGATCGAGAAGTATGTTCAACGCAAACACTACTCAGTAATAATAATGGTTGTCCGTGCTTAAAGGATTGAGACACGCTGTTGATTTTGTGGATAAAAAAAATAAAATAAAATAAAAAGCGCCAACTCGCAGATTGCGGGTAGAACTTGCATAGGGAGCATAACTGGGTATTGGTGAGCAAGACTAAATGTCTTTAACTTGACTGTGTGCCATTGGTTGTCTGTAAAAGCGCACCCATTAGTAGTTGCAGGTTATTAGCGGCCGGTGGATTCTGTCTCAAAATGCCTGCTATTACATTGAGCTGCTCGACGCTCGCATTAGGCACTTTTTGCAGCAGTTCCTGGATAGCAGGAGCCGCAGCTAGTGGTCCAAGCACATGAAGGGCTGCCTGGTGGCCAGTGATAGCTTGATTAGGTAGCGGGACATTGGTGGAACCGTTGTTGAATTGTCCTTGTTGGGGATTAGGACCTTGGGCAGGGGCGTTCCCCTGGGCGAGGCCTAGCCCTGCAGGATCGACTGGGTTGTATTCATTATCCGCCTGCAAAGGACTAGTAGCACTGCGGGAAGGGGCCTGGGGGGTTGTATGGGAGGGAGTGGACTGGTTGAAGTTGGTCTTGACAACAAGAACAAAGAGGAGAAGCCGGGTTGGTGTCGGGTCTTGGACTTGGTTGTTCTCGAGTAGTTCAATAAAATCGGGTTTCTTGCTGTGACCGGCCTCCACGGGCACTAGGTAGGCATCCTTGACCGCAGGAAGAGGATGTTTTCCGACCACTCCGTATCTTTTGCGGTCCATGAAATAATTGAACAGTTTATTGAACTGTACGGCATCGTCTGCTGCATGGGGCTGTTCAAGGGCCACCACTGAAATATCTGTAGTATGGCTATATCTTAATCCGCAAAGGTAATTACTTGCCAATTGGATATCAATCCGACCATCCACTGTGATTCCTGGAGGGACAAGTTGTGACCAGGGAATCTTTGCACTGAGGTCCGCGCCACCAACATGTCTCCCGGCAGTACGAAATTCTGCTACAGAGCTCATAGACACAGAACCGTGCCAAATGTCTCCATCGTCCTGAATGTCCTTGGGAGAGTAAGGAGGGGAATCAGCTTCATCCCTTAACAAGTTGTCAATCTCTGCGTCCTCCTGGACTTTGTTCATGGGGTGTGGAGGCTCATTGAATGAGGATGCGGGACCGAATTGCTGTTCCGAGTGAGAGGCGCCGGGAGAGTGAACACTTGACCAAACATTCTCAATATTGAAATTAGAAGAGTTTCGGCGATTGGTATCAGAAGATTCGCGCGCAGCCCTATCTGCATATGGTTGTCCATGGGCGGAAGTTGGGCTGGTATGCCGGGGGCTTTTAGCGGATGGCAGATCGCTTTCGGTAGCAGTGTCCCGACGAGCTGGTGCGGTAGAGAAGACGGATTCGGTGCCAATGGTCTGTGGATCGGACTCTACCAGCTCTTCTCCTTTATGGGTCCGTCTGATACGAGGTCCCTGTTCCTGGATGATAGTATGCTGCCTCTCCGCCTCCCGCTTGATCTCTTCATCCTTTTCACGCAGCTCTTGGCTGGCCATGTTCTGTGTGCTCATTGTCGATATAGCATCTGGTGTTGTACGGCCTACAAGCAGACTATCACGTAACGAAGGATTTTTCCTTACATTGAACAGGATGGTCCGCAGTTGGTTTTTATAGGCATCATTTGGCTCCCCGGTTGACCCACAAAGGTTCCTGTACATACAATCTTCTATTTCTGTTCCGAGCCTTTCGCCGACAGCCTCTTTTGTGCTGTCTGATGGGATAGTGAAGGTCCCAGCAGCCACTGCAGTACCAGCAATCTCGGTGACCAGCTTGGACAACGCGGTTGCGGCGCTTCTCCTGGCTACAATCAAGTGATCGGCCCCAGCTGTAGACCCAGCCCGAGACTTCAAATTGGGGCCCTGGCTAGGAGTCATTGGGCTCGTGGCACTTTGCCTTGCACTTTGCATTCCGCTCTGAGTAGGCGAGGATGATGCTGGGAGGTTTGTAGACAGCTTTTGCAGTTTCTGTCTCGAACCCTGCTTAGGGGTTTGTTATTGTAAGCTTGTATCAGGGAGAAAAAAGGGGCAGATATAGTTGAACTTACGGATTCCTGCGTAATACCCTCCTCTCGTTCCTCATGTTTGCGTTTATGGGCGCTGACGTCCTCGGGATGAGGAGGCACAGCTACTTCAATATTGTGCTGCATCGGGGGCGACTGCTTGTCACCCTTGGCCATAGTTGGAGTATCGCCATGCTCTGGTTTGACGTCACTCTGCCTAGTCTTCTTTCCTCGTTTTCCACCCTTCTTTTTGCGAGCTTTTCTCTCTTCCGCCTCTTGTGCTCTTTTTGCTGCCGCTTCTTCCCATGGTTTCTCACCCCTACTTATCTTGTCCAATAACTCCCTATGATTCTCTGGTTTGCACCGCTCGCAAAAATATTCAGCTGGTTCTTCTCCCTTTGGGAAGACAAGACCCATGCAGTCGTTATGTTGCCAGGCAGCACATTTGTCACAGCATATCATATCACGTTCGACGTCTTCCTCCTCCTCGTATTCGCCACATATACATCGGATTATTTCGTCTTCTTCGTTTAACACGGGCGGCGTGGGTTCGTTCGAGCTTTGTTTTTGACCCTTTCCTTGGCCCTTGCTTTTCCGTTTGTTTTGCGGGGGGTCGATATCGAGGTTCTTGTGCTGGCCTTTGGTTGCTCGGCCAGAGCGGCGTGGTTCGTCTGTCATCATATGTTAGCTTCTGTTCATAACAATGTGGCCTGTTCCATCCACGACGCGGATGGCGGGGATTTCTCGGAGGCATCGCTGGTCTGGATGCTCTCTGGCAAACCAAGAATGTACAGTGTGGGATACAAGTGCTTACCAGCCATGATCTTATAAGTTAAGGAGACAGAAACGCTGTTGATAACCGATAGTCTACAATCCTTTGAAGCTCAGGAGCGTCGAGGGCTGTTGATTCTGCTTGCAACCCAACGAAACCGTTTTGACTACAGGCATCGAAGGTGCTTAAGAGTAATACACAGGGCTTGTCTCTGATGACAGCAGACGTGACGGATAACTGATATCTGAACTCCCTCCTTGAACGTAATATCGTGTATACCAGAGTGATACTTTTCTTGTGCGGGGAAAGCCTCCACTCCCAGACTCAATAGCCGTACCGCAAGAGAAGGAATCGTAATTATATCTCTTCTCTTTATCAACTCAAGATTATGTAGTGACGGTATCGCTGCCCTGGAAACAGGAAAACACCCTCTTGCTTATCGCTGCTTGTATTGGGGCTGTCTGCGCGAACGGGATGAAGCCAAAAGCGCGCTCAGGACACGGTGTAATGTGGTATCTTTTATCAAGCAGAGGATAGGGCTATGATAGGTGCCCCTAATATTCACGAAATAAAAAGCGCGTAAGGGGAAGAAAAGAGAGAAACTTGTTATTGCTGCGATGTTGCTGAAGTTGTTGTCATAAGAAATAAAGGGAAAAAAAAGTTGGCTGACAAATGGTTGCTAGAAGGGGTTAGACTCTCACGTGATAGCTTACTCTAAAATCAACGTCGACAAATTTTGATATCAACAACAGTAACAACAACAACCACAACAGAGAGAAAAGGAGAGCTTGCTTACTTTTATTTAGCTAGCTTAATACTAATATCTTTATATCCTGCCTTTATTTGATTCCATATAAAGTTTTATGCTATCTAGAGAATTATCTTCTTACAAAAAAGTTATAAACTATAAAATAATTTCAACTCACAAACACAAGACAAATAAAATAAAATAATAACTGGTGACAATCACTATGGAAATACCCCTTGATACAATTTTAATAGGGCTGGAGAATAGCTCAAGATGCTTCTTGAACATGTCCCATTAGCTGAAATGCTTGTTTCTTTTTGCCCTAGACATACAAGTCATTGCAGATCAGGGTCATGGGTTTATGCTTTCACTGGTGGAAGCTTAGAAACTTCAAGCTGAATTTTATCGAGTCTTTCACGGCATTTATTAAGTTGCCGGCGTCATAAGGCATCATGAGCCTAGAACGACTGCCCTTGATGGCTAAGCATTGCATGCATTTCTGGCATTATGAGCCATTCGACCATACCACGGAAGCTGGCGACGGAGCTATCTCAGGCTCTAAATTCAAGACCCCAGGTACACTTAGCCTCCATTGGGAGGTTGCTACTGCTCCCAATGCTATTTTCTTAAGTCTCAAGGAACCAGTTGTCCGTAACACAGGCAGCAGCACCAGCAACGCGTTGTTCATTGTCCCGGGGTCCTGGCAGTATACTTCCTCATGAAATTTCGGTGCCATCCCTGGAAGTAACTGTCTATAATGATGATTCTCCTGCTTTTCGGGTATTTCGCTGGGGTTCTGAGATTCCCCTCCAGCTTTCTGGATAGGCAGCAGCGTCACCGGACGGCTTGCATTAAATATTTTGGTGGAGAAATATGAGGGGAAAGGGGCTATGGAGTAGATACCAGCGCCGCAGCCATCCCTGTCTGTGATCGTTTGGTTGGATGGCCAGAAATCTCAAGAGCAGTGAAGGTACAATAATGTAGTAATAACTATTAATGGCCTGGGACATCCATTGAGCATGCGTAACCATGTTGCCTAGATCAAACAAAGAATGGTATTTCAAGGGACGCATTAATGCGAGTTAAGACCTTATATACTACAGCGCCAGGCGAAACACGGGAGTATCTATATTCACTCGTCTCCCAGTTAGCATGGTAGCAAAACTCAAACCAGGGCTTGTTTCACATATTCTCGGCTGGTAACCAAGAACACATTGGATAATCTGATGCATAACCGCCCGAATTGGGCCGGCAAACATGTCGTCCTATTTATAGGACTACTGTGAGTACATTTTTGCCTATGCGTTATGCAGGGATGGTTAACTTGTGACATCAGCAGCCCCGGCGCTTAGAAGCATAAACACTGCCCGTTGCCTGTTTGGCCCCCCCAACAAGCAACCACATCGAGGATAAATATTTCTTTGGCCTATAGCTTGTTCATTTTCTTTCTCCTTACATACCGGCAGATACACTTTCCATGTTCACCTATTCTTGCATCAAAACTACCTTTTATCCCCAATAGACTGGATTTCGTACGCCTTCAAAATGCCGCCGGACCTAGTATGTGATGCGAGTGTTATCGGCCACCACAATCTTAAGGACAGCCCGGCTACCAATTCGATGGATAATCGGACTCAAAGTCTTGTCAATCACTATGATGATACATCATCCAAACTTGGTGATCCCTCTCCATCCGACTCTAACTCTACCAACTGTATCAAATTTCCCAGACCAGACCAAGATGACTCGATGAATGAAGATGATGTCGAGGAGATTCCTCCTCACCTAGAATGGTTTGATCTGAAGTACCCCACCGGTGGATCGGGGTATGCAGCCCCAGCCAATGGATACCAAGAATGGAATGTTGGTTTAAAACAACCGATAAAAAAGCCGTATCATGAAATCAAGAAGGGTCGTGAAGCAAAAGGAGCTGGATGCTTAGCTCAGGGTCTCCCTGCAGAGAGCCTAGAGCCTTCCCTTAGCGCGGATGAATTTGGATCTTCTCCTTGGGTATTTGAGGATGAAGCAGCTACCTCCTTTATTAATTGCACCAAAGGGGAAAGGCAAACGTCGAGCAAATATGACCTGGGGAATGCAGAAGATGATGTGGAAGACCTTCCTATTCGCTGTGACATACTTCATCTACGATATCCTGCTGATGAATCGGGATATGCAGCTCCAGCCAGGGGATATGAAAAATGGCAGGACAGAAGTAAAGAAAAACGAAATAGAAGTAGGAGAATAGGCAAAGCACAAGACGCAGGAATGCGTCGGCAGCGCCTGGATCAGGGTCTCCTAGCCGAAGGTTCAGAATATAGGCAGCACAGAAAGTACGCAGGCGCAAGATGGCGAGCTGAAAAACAAATAATAGGCGAGGATGCATCTGATACAGACACGCCGCTCAGTGACGATGAATTTGGGCCTGCCTCTTGGGTATTCGAAGAGCCAAGTGGCCCTCGACTGTCTGGTGATGGGCTCGTGAAAAACTATTCCAGAACTCCTCCTAATTCCGTACGCGAATCTATGGGAGCATCAAAATATAACTCACCGGAGAAACAGGAGATACAGCAGACAGTGGTTAGACCTAGGCAGTCTAAATATCGTGTCTTTTCTAAGCCAGATCCACGCAAGTTCATCCCACTATCTGAGTTTGATCGGCTGACAAGGGAAGAGAGACGAGCTAAAGGCGTGCTCACACCTCCTCGTTCGCCATCACCTCTACACTCGCTCTTCGGTGGACATGTTGATGATGGACCAAGTGTAACAGGGCTTCAAGAAACCGACACTGAAAGTATACCAGTCAACGAACATGAGGCTGACACTGCAGAATCATCCCCGATGAAAACCCATGATTCTACAGACACAGTCATTTCCCCTGATTTGCAACCAACAGTAGAGCCAGATGAGGATGAGCCTATTTTTGCTTCCCAGCACGGCCAAGTCACCGAGGATGCGAATGAGAAAGAGGCAGTGACTGCATCCCAAGGGACGGAGAATCAAGATGAGAATCGAGAAGCTTCACAAACCGAGATACTGGCTGCCAATACTATATCTTATTCAAGGCGCACTTCTGCTGAAATGCCGAAATGTACTAGCGGGGAGCTTGGACTGCCTCGTTACCGTAAGCGATCCATTGATGTTTGGGAGGACGCTGAGCTACTCATGTATAGCAAATTGCATGGTACCGACATTCCCATGGAGCCTATGAACCCTGATGACCCTGATGTCATTCATATGTCCGAGTTTGATTTTATGGAACGGGAGGAGAGAATGCGCATGGGCATCCCTACTCCCCCAAGTCGCGCACTCTCACCATCCGAGAATACCTCCACGGAAACTTCTTCAGGTGGCTTTTATGAGCGGGTGAAAAAACGAAGGTACCCGTGTGTTGGTCAAAAGTGGTATGTAAAGCCATGGAGACACCTAGGTTTCTGCTTCTCCTTCTTAGCTAAGTAAACCCTATAGGAATACACGGCGTCCACATTTCACCAGTCCAAAACCGGAGTCTATAAAGAGACATTGGGGTACTTTTGGCCGATATTACTCATCGGAAGAGGAGACTGACACAGAGGTACCTAGAAGTGATACCAAGCACCGCGCAAGGAAGGGATACAGGGAACATAGACGAGGAGTTCCCGTGCAAGATACAAGCGAAGATGTGAATATCATTATTGATCTTTATCTGAATATTGACCCCGAACTCCAGGCAAAAGTCAGCTACGGTAAACAAAAGACTGGGGGTTGCGTTTTAGAGGACTTCAAAGGGAGTCCTGTAGATGTGCCTGAGCCTGAGCCAGAGCCGCAAAGGGGTAAGTTCATATGATATGATATTCGAATTTTTGTATTTTATAGCTAACTAAAAAAAAAATAGCAGGATGGTTTAACGTTGACCTGGAGAGAGAGGCTATCATGACAGGTCTAGTTGGCCTTGTTGTTGGAGTAGCTACTGGAATGGTGTTTCGGCGATTCAAATAGATCTCCGGTTTAAGAAAGGCCTTTGAGATGGATGGTTTTCCTACGTTATCTTTGATTATGATCATGAAATTATGAGTGTAGATATGATGCTATATATAATGATAACTCGTCTCTTTTCCTTGCATTTTTCTGGTCTCCTCGAGCATCTGGTCGGTTATAATGTCGTTGTTGATGGATGTGTTCCAATAATGGAGCTAAAAATAAACATAGAGTTAAGCTTTAATTGGCTCAGTCTTTCTACACGTGACTATAACTTAGTTACATAATCACATTAGTAAGTTTATCTGGAGCCGCAATAGCGAGCTTAAGACAAGCTGCCTCCAGCTCTTGATAGCGTCAACACACTCTAGGTCGACTACACAGGCCGATTACCGAAAATCTTTATCACTCTCTCGCACGCAGAAAGTCACTATGGTAGATGTTCGGGAACTCCTTCGAAACGAGCTCGCGTCAAGACAACTCCCAAGCTCGAAAGCCGCCAAAAAACGCAGACACGGCCCTGACTTGGAGCCAGCACGGAAGAAGCATAGAGCAGACACAGAAGAAGGGGCAGAAGATGAAAGTGCACCGACCGTCAATAGTGCAGCAGAGATACTGGATGTACCATCGCTTCCCCGAAGCCTTAGTGCGGATAAAACGGAGGCCGCGCCTGAGATAATTGCCGAGGAGATTCCACCTGCACCTGAAAATCAAGCTGTCGATGAGGATGAGTGGGCAGCTTTCGAGCGGGAAGTTGCCCAACCTTCCAGGGAGCAACTGCCTACCACGATAAATACCTCGGCGACGATATCTGCTGCTCCCGTGTCTGCCGCTGAACTTGAGTCGCGTGAACGCGAGGACCGGGAGGCGATGGCAAAGAGCCGGGAGGCAGCATTACTAGGGGACCGTGAGGATGCTACTAGATTCTTAGAGGAAGAATTCGACGAGATGGAGGAACTGGATCAACGTGTCAAACGGTTAAAGCAGATGCGGGATGAGATTCGCCGCAAACGACAAGAAGAGAGTAGCAAACCCAACGATGTACAAGAAAGTGAGCTGTTGGATAATAACCACACGGCCGGCGATGGGGATGAAGACGAAAATGAAGAAGATGATGACGATGATGATGAGGGAGGAAGTTGGGATAATTGGGGATTTAGATGATAAAAGAAAGGATTTGTACAAATGGTTGAAAATTATCCTGAATCAGTCTTTTATAAAACGATACCCTACGTTTAATTCGTCTTTCAACGATTATGTTCGTTGATGTAATATAGCATAGCGCGATATCTATCTACAACTAGTGACACCAGAATATATGCAGTACACACGCAGCTAGGTGTCCTTCATATAACTTTTTAGACCCTCTCTGCCCACGTTCATAGCTCTCTGAATCTCCTCATCTTCCTGGCGGAGGGCATCTTTGCCATGCATAACAGCTCTCTGCTGCCTTCGCTTCTCTTCTTGCACTCTCATTTCACGGTCATGCAAGGCCTTCTCTCGCTTTCGCCTATCTTGCTCTTTCTTTAGCTGTTCGGCCTTTTCTGCATCATCTAGCGTATCTGTTTGCTCTGGCGCCGCGGGTAGTGTAAGGATGTAAGATCCGACAAGCTCATCTCGGGTTTGCGAAGGTAGGGATATATATCGAATGTCGGATAGGATTTGTTGAGGTAGTGAGTGGATCGAGCTTGACATGTTAAGCGATGATAGCGGGATAGACTTGAGTAGAGAAGATAGATCAGACTTCCGAGTACTTTCTGGAAGTTTTAGTCTTGCGATATGGTCACGGTAGTGCTTTTCTTTCTCCTTTTCTGGTATTCTGCTGTCTTTCATTTCCGGCTCCTTTCGATATTTTCGCTTAAACTCAGGCCAATAGAGTTTAGGGGTAGCATGCTCATGCAGAAGAGCAAAATATCCAATTCGAGGGTTTGACTGTTGTTCCTTCTTCTTGCGTTCCTTGTGCTCATGAATTCGGTCACGGCTCCAATTAGACCAGACCTCCCGTCTTGATTTCATATTCGGCAAAACTGTGTACCTCGGATCAAAAACTATCTTCCCCTCTTCGATGATAGTTTCCCAAGGAGTATACGGGCTTATCCTGAAGTCGTCAAGCAAGTCACGGAATAGAGCAATGGTATCTTCTTCAGAGAGGGGTGGCTCCTCTTCATTCTCTTGCCATTCAGTTTCGCCAGCTTCGCCATATTCGTCATATTCGCCGGGGCCACCACCGTAGTCGTCTGCCATGGCAGCCAACTGATACTCGATGTCGTCCTCGTTGAATTCGACCTGCTGGTTAACTTCCTCGTCGGCCTTTAGTCGCTTCGAGGGTTCTTCCTCTTCATCGTCGGTCACTTCTACCTCCTCATATTCGCTATCCGAGTCTCGTCTCTCGGGCACAACCTCAGTGGGAGTTGGTGTTTTTTCCGATCGCTTTTCAGATGGTTCAATACCAGCCTCTGCTTTCGGTGTCTCTTCTTCTCCTCTCTCACGCCTTTCTTTAGCTTCTCGCTCAATACGGTCATATTCCACAACACCCTTCATCACCTCGGCAGGATATTTCCAAAAGCTCTCGTTTGTTTCTGGGTTGTGGACAAACCGACGGCCCAGCTTTGTCTTTACCAGGACCCACGGAGCACATCCGGGAATAGCATGTTTCGTCTTCGGCCGGTCTTCTGGATGGCGGTGTTTTCTATAGGGCTCTCTAGTTCGAGAGAGTCCCTGGAAGTTTGGGTCAAAGCCTCGCGTAACATGGGCAGGTGGTTGGAATTGTAGCGGATATGACGGTAGTGCAGCTGGTACCACCGCAGGCACCGGTGTCTCTTCAACAGGCCGCTTATATGTTGACTGTTTTGTCTCTGCATTATAGTAATATCGATGCCCTGGTACAGATAATTGTCAGGATAACTACACCGTTGATCAAGGGTATGGCTTCTGTATTTCCTTACCTGAGGGGGCTTTGTGCTCGGTCCATCCTGGTGGTAGGGCGTTAGCTGGAGTATAAGTCGACTTCAGCATCCTGTTTACTATATCCCCAAAGTATTCGCCGTCCAGGCAGACTTATTCAATTGTTCTGGTGTTGTTCTCCCTCTGCTCGCCTTCTGCCTCTCTGGTGGTTTTTCATGTTGAAGTTCTGCGGCTGCTCTCTGATTGGCCCGAGCTCTCTCTTGGTACGCGCGACGCTTTTGGTGGCCTAACCTAACCTACTCACTGAAAGTTGCTTCTTGAGCTGTCCGAACAACAACAACGACAGCCAGACAGACAACGGGGAAGCAGAGGGAGAACGCATACACGAGGCCGACACTACTTTCCCACCAGACGCTGGAAGTAGATTTCTCGGGATTAAACTGTTTACAGAAACGGATTTGCACTTGGAACAGGACAAATGGCGCGGAGATACGACTCTAGGGTAGGCCTCTCTCCTTCCGATTAATTAGCCCGCCAGCTAGCTGAAGGTGCCGGACTGACGGTTATACTGGCTGTAGACGACTATATTCTCGCCGGAAGGCCGCCTGTATCAGGTTGAATATGCTCTAGAAGCCATCTCCCACGCTGGAACCGCCCTCGGCATCCTAGCCAAGGATGGGATAGTTCTCGCTGCGGAGCGGAAAGTCACCAGCAAGCTTCTGGAGCAGGACACCTCTGCAGAGAAGCTCTACATCTTAAACGAGTCAGTTATTTTTCATGGAGCAATGCCTTTCTAATCCCGCCCGTTGTTAACAATATGGCTGTAGTAACATGATATGTGCCGTTGCCGGAATGACTGCTGATGCCAATATACTCATCAACTATGCCCGTCAAGCCGCTCAACGATATCTCCTCACCTACAACGAAGATATCCCCTGTGAACAACTAGTCCGTCGATTATGCGATTTGAAGCAAGGCTACACCCAGCACGGTGGTCTCCGGCCGTTCGGTGTATCGTTTATCTACGCTGGATACGACCCACTCCGGCAATTCCAGTTATACCAGAGCAACCCTAGCGGTAACTATGGCGGATGGAAAGCTACCAGTGTTGGGGCTAACAATGCTAGCGCACAAAGTCTTTTGAAGCAAGACTATAAGGAAGACTGTGATTTGAAGGAGGCCTGTGGCATGGCTGTCAAGGTTCTGAGCAAGACCATGGACTCTACCAAACTGAGCAGCAAGAAGAGTAAGCACTCCATATATTTTTGACGATTGTTTGTTGGATATATCTAACCTAACATGGGGAATTTTAGTTGAGTTTGCCACTGTGGGAAAGACCAAAGATGGCAAGATCTATCACCACCTTTGGGGTGCTGATGAGATCGATGCTCTTCTAAAGGAGCATGATCTAGCTAAGCCTGATGACCAGGAGACTGGATAAATGGCTAACTCACGATTCTACAATCATGTTCTGCCTACAACGAGATGGCGTTCTGGCTCAGTGTTTACTATGCAGCGGATCAAGTCTATCAATCATTGCAACCCATAATATAACTATTTGGGACTCTGGCCCTTGCGTTTTGTCAGCGTATAAAGTCGTAAGCTTATGAGTTTTCCCGTCAGGAGCTATCATTCCTAAGTCCCTTTTCCAGTCAGAATTATATAGTGCAGGCATATAATGTTGCCTAAGAGATATGTGCCTGTCAGCTATGTAAATGGCCCCTACGCTCGACAATCCTCCAGTAATGCCCGGCTGAAGAACTCTTGAATCTCTCGTAGGCAATTGGTCGAGCCTTTCTCGCTCATCTATGCCAAGGCGGCAAGTGAAGGGGAACTCCGTTAGTTAACTAGCTAACTAAGCCAATCAGAAATCGTTGAATTGGAACCAATCGAAAGCAAGGATCCTGGGCCTTTACTGGCTCTCATAACTCACTAGTTAACTGCACGCAAAACAAGGGACCAACTCCAATGCTCCAACGGGATGCCACAGTCAGGATCAACTTCTGGCCTCACAAATACATCGATGCTAGTACGTAAGCTGTCGGTCTTTTGCAATGTCTTATGCAGTAAATTGCTATTATGATCTGTGTTGATACCCATCATCAAGAGTTGCTGGTTCTGCTTCTGAACGAGATGCCGACTCGCTCCAGGGATTCAACGCCATGCAAGCGCAAGAGACCAACCGGAAGGGACTGACGGGAGCAAACGGCCAGTCTAGGGACCCCTGTCCATACCAACGCTTGGTCGTCTCAGCATGCTCGCAATGTATACCATTTTGGGACCGGTGATTAACAATGTGGGCGACTTTTTTGTGCCTCCAAACTCTGTTGATCGATATATATATATATATATATATATATATATATTGGCGCTTGTCAACTGAATTGTCACGACTCAAGGATAATGTGTCTGCTCAATAGCTATCCTCCTTCACGGGGCCTGATTGCGACGAGCTGCATAACTGCTAGGCGTTGGCCAATATGAGAGAAGCAACTGCTGCCTGCTCCCTAAATGATACAAATGCAACCCCAACAGCGGCCGCAGGAGCACACGGCTGTCTCTACGAAGAAGACATGGCGTTTTTGGGCCATATTCCCTGCACTATGCATGACTACTTTTTTGTCTGCGCTCGATACGTCAATTCTTTCAACGGCGCTGCCTACTATATCCAAGGATTTGGGCGCTGGCCCTCTATACATCTGGATTACGAATGCGTACGTACTTTCGTCTACCGTGACGCAACCTCTCTTCGGTCAATCAGCCAACATCTTTGGTCGGAGATGGCTCTTAATCCTCTCGGTTGTCTGGTTTGCTGTCGGTAGCGGATTAGCTGGAGGTGCGAACGGAACTACCGTGATCATTCTAGGCAGAACTATTCAAGGTATTGGCGGCGGGGGCATCAATACCCTGATAGATATTGTCATTGGGGATCTGGTACCCATGCGTGAACGGGGAAAATACGTTGCGCTGATGGGTGTTATCTGGGCTATTGGCACTGTGATAGGACCAGTACTTGGCGGCGGCCTGGCTGAGCATGCCTCCTGGAGATGGATCTTTTACATAAATCTCCCTCTCTCCGGACTATCCTTGATTTTCCTGTATTTTTTCTTGCGTGTGGCATCTCCACCAGGTAATCGTTTCTACAAACAGCTTTTACGCGTGGACTTTATTGGCAATGTCATACTTGTCATGGCTGTCATATCTATTCTCTTGTCATTGACCTGGGCGGACACGCTCTACCCTTGGTCTTCTTGGAAGATTATTTTACCCATCGTTATTGGGTTCATGGGATTGATTCTTTTCTATGCACATCAGACATCACGTTTCTGCGTTGAACCATCTATCCCATTGAGGTTATTCTCCACACCTACATCTCTATTTTCCCTCATCCTGGGATTCACGGGTTCTATTCTGATCTATTGGGTTGGCTATTTCCTGCCAGTCTACTTCCAGGCTGTGCTAGCAATCTCCGCAACGAAGTCTGGCCTTTTCGTTCTTCCGATTACGGGTGCAGTTGCTCCCTTCGGCATCCTGGCCGGTATTCTGATTTCCGTCCGGGGCAAATATCGAGCTTTCCATTTCATTGGTTTCGGTCTTATGTCAATCGCCGTAGGACTCTTCTCAATTCTTGATCAACACTCATCGGCGGGATATTGGGCAGGGTTCCAGATAATTTTTGGAGCTGGATCAGGTCTGATATATTCGAGCACATTACCGCCAATCCAAGCCTCTTTGCACGAATCTGACATGGCTACGGCAACTGCAACCTGGGCATTTATGCGGAGTTTTGGGTCCATCTGGGGGGTTGCCATCCCCACCGCAATATTTAATGAGAAAATCGAATCCCTTCTCGGAGGAATCAGCGATCCTTCTTTGAGGCATCAGCTCTCAAACGGTGGAGCATATGCACTCGCAAGTTCCGGTCTCTCATCCTCCCTCATGCACGACCCGAAACTATTATCGGAAGTGATTGGGTTATATACTCAATCCTTAAGGCTTGTATGGTTGCTAGCAATACCCTTCGGCATTTGCGGATTCGTTGCCAGTCTTCCCATTCGCCAGCTTGAACTAAAGACACATTTGGAGACTGAATTTGGGCTACAAGAGCAGCGACAGGAAGGTTAGGGACGCATCAAGGCAAATACGGCATCCATAGAGAACCAGCGTAGAATTTTGAACCGGACAATTGGGACGGGTGGAGGTGGTGAATGATCCGAGCCATGCCGTAAGCGGCTCAGGGAGAGTTGACTGTTGGCTATTTGTACTGCCAATCTCTGTTTGCGTCTTCAAGCCCAAGCCTCCGCCTGGGATAAGATAACATCATGCATACATCATGCATTTAGAGGGTGTCCGGAGTATTAATGCTACCCCAAACATTCCAGAGTATGGACATCCTTGATTGCATGCATTTACAGAATTATCCCATGCCAGGCAAGTCTATGCAGCCTGCTTCGCTCCAAATGACCCGGCAGCGGTAGAGATAACCGGAGACCCATACGCCATGTTAGAGGCTTATTCCCGTTCCTCTATTGATATACCTACTATATAACCATGGACTTCTGCTCTTTTTCTGTTCACGGATAACTCAGAAGGACTCTGGTATCTTTGAGGAAATATACCCTTTCATCCCCGGCCGTCAGAGGTAACTAGTTCTTTGCTAAAGCTTTGTGAAACATGGCAAACACCGTTGATGAGGGCATGCAAGTTCTGGGTATGGGGAGGACGACCGTGAGCAACCGTGTCAGCTATCTGTACAATCTGAACGGACCAAGGTGAGCCGTCTCTGTTGAATAGCTATCCTGAGGGTATCATGCTAACAACTAGACCAGCGTCACCATGGACACGGCTTGTTCGTCCACAATGTATGCCCTCCATTTCGCCGTTCAGGCCCTTCGGAACGGCGAGATCCCAGCCGCGTTTGTCGGCGGCGTCAACCTTATCTTGACGCTGGAATATCACTTTGCTAGTTATTGGCCAAATTGGCGCCTTGTCTCCAACCGCTATGTGTGTGTCACGCCTTTGACGCGTCTGCCGACGGCTACGCCCGTGGAGAGTCCATCAATGTTTTATACTTGAAGCGGGTCTCTGATGCGTTGAGAGACGGAGATCCTATTCGGGGGGTAATCAGAGGCGTCTCTTTAACTGCGTGAGTCCACCGGGAGCCCGTATGAGCCGATAACTGAGAGGTTGATACTGCGCAGCTACGGAGTGCTAATTTCTTGAATAGGAATAGCAAAAACAATGGTATCACCCTGCCTAGTGCAATGGCGCAGGAGTTATCTATCCGAAAGGCATATGAGCACTCGGGGCCTATTGATTATAACGCCGTTGGGTTCGTTGAATGCCATGGAACCGGAACGCCCATTGGTGATCCGTTCAAGACCATAGCAATTGCAAACGTGTTTGAAGACAGTCGAGACTGGCATGATCCTATCCTTATCGGATCAACAAAGCCTCAGGTAGGCCATGGTGAGGCCGGCTCTACCCTGACAAGCATCATCAAAGTGGTTCTTGCGATGGAAAAAGGAATCATCCCCGGGACAATCGGTATTAACAAGCTGAACCCAAACCGTGAGTGCCCCCGAAATATTAATATCATATTTGTCGGACGATGCTAGTAAACTAACTAATTTCCGGCTGATCAGTGGATCTGCGACGGGGATGCCTGGCTGTTGTCACCAAAAACACTCCCTGGCCTGCAAACAAAGCAAAGCGTGCATCCGTCAACTCTACGGGGTACGGAGGCGCCAATGGGCATGTAGTGCTTGAAACTATTGAGGAGTATCTGAAAGGCTCAAATGTGCGGCTGGATACACAGGCACAGCTCTGTGTTGACCTTATACGTCCATTTTGCAGACGCAGTTTTTACTCCCGGTCTCTGCCCACGATGAGTACTCGCTTTCGAGAAACCTGGAAAACGTATCGGCCGTATTGCACAGTGGAAATTATGATATTCACCGTTTGCTCTATACCTTAGCTGAGCGCAGGACTAGATTTCCTCACCGCGGCGTCATACCCATAACAATTTCCAATCATGAGTGTGCCTTCGGCAAACCGTCAACGGGGAAGGCGAACCTCGCTGTCCCCACGGTAGTTTTTGTTTTCACCGGCCAGGGGGTGCAATGGGCGGGAATGGGAAGGGGGCTTCTGGATAGTTTCCCTGCGGTCAAACGAGTTTTCTGGAGGCTAGATAAATCATTAGCTCAACTAAAGCCTGCCCTAGAGTGGAAACTCCAAGGTAAGGTCTATAAAGAACACATTATGCGGGAGATTCCGATGAACTAATGCGGCCGCCTAATAGATATACTGCTTGAACCCGAAGAAACAAGCAGAATTGGAGACGTTGTACTTTCTCAGTATGTACTGCGATTCAGATCGCTTTAGTGGACTTGCTCCGCGAATGGGGAGTGAATCCCGTAGCAACAATTGGCCACTCATTGACAGTGTTGCCTGGACCGAGGGTGCCCGGAGTGGTGGCTCTCACTCCAAGCTAGTAACTGAGGATGGCTACGAGATAATTTCGGCCAAACATATCAGGTGGCGCCAATTCGAGAACCAGGGTATTCAAGAAAAGTTGGCTAAGAGTACTGCACGAGAGCCATACTATCGGCTACATTGGAAACCAGATGTTGATTTTCTCGACTCGAAGAAGACCAATGGCCTGTACCATAGCAATTTCAAGTCTCCCCTGGGAATCAAATACCTCGATGAAATCTACAATATTCGCATTCGCCTGGAGACGGTGCCTGTCCATGCAAGGCCCTGGAACTTATTGGCAAAGAAAACCTCCTTCGGATCCCTCATTGCGGTGGATTCATGGGTATTATAACTGTGTTCTCTTTCGACCTCAACTTCTTGCTCGAAAAAAAGCCTCAACTTGCTTCACGGTATGACTCCCATTCATCTATCTCACACTAAATTTTAGCTAATAATGTTCAGACTTCTGGCAGAAATGACGGAACTCCTAAGGGAAAGGAAAATCAAGCCAGTCAAAATAGATCGGACTTTCCACACTACCGACATGGAAAAAGCTCTTAGATACTTTGGCCAAGGACAACATATCGGCAAGATAGTATTGGACTTTTTCTTCATGACGAGCTCCACTGTGACTTACGTTGGACATATTTCTCATTCTAATTATGCAGTGGCCAATGCGGTCCTGGACAACCTGGCAAGGCATAGGCGTGAATTGGGCCTCCCAGCGACAACAATTTCATTAGGGCCGATCAAGGGGGTTGGGACTCTAAACAGAAAACCGGAATATGCTGAAAATCTACTAAGATCTGGTTTGATTGAAGCACCAGAGTCCGAGTTTATATATCACTTTGAGAGACTCATCAAGGAACAAGAAAAATCACCACATTTCGACAGAAATATCCAAGCGCATATTCTCACAGGCGTGGAATACAGCAAACATGACCCGAGCATGGTTCAGCTAACTAGGATTGAAAAAGATCGCCGTTCTGCGCTGTTGGTCATTATTCTGGAATCCCGTAAAGCTGCAATTGGAGAAGGTGTCACTTCGGCTGAAATGATGGGTGACGAAGTGTTAGATATCCCAGAGGACCGAAACGTGGCCATAATAACCCTCGCTGATGCGGTTGCTCAGAGGCTGGCAAAGCTGCTTTTCGTTGCCTCTGATGACATCGATATCACGCGCCCACTATCACGTTATGGCATCGATAGTATGTCTGACAGCGAGATGGTACACTGGCTGTCCCAGAAATTTTCTGTTGGCATGTCTTTCCTTGAACTCCTGGACCCTATGTGTCCATCGAAACACCTAGCTGGAGTTATATATGACACTACACAGAAGCACAAAGAATCAACGCTAGCCAAAGACGCTGAAGATACAAATATCGTCACTGATGCGAATGAAAAGTCACACGCGGTGGAAAATGGCACTAATAGGGCTGGATCACTACAGGAAGTCGAGGAGAATCATCAAGGCGTTGGGCCCCAGCTAGAGATGTTTTCTACATACCTTAAACAGGCAGTTTCGGGACTGAAGCCAGTGGCACATTCCTATGTCTGTTCAGTGATAAATAAGGATGGTAGGTTGTGACTCTAACTTGCAAACCAAAGCTAATGAGAAGTATATAGGTGATCAACTGTACTCCCACGCGGAAGGCTCAATTTCACAACATTCAAGTGAAAGGGCAGGGTTTGATTTAGTCTACTGGATGGCCTCCATGACAAAATTAACGACAGCAATCGCTGTCTTGCTCTGTGTAGAGCGTGGGCAAATATCCTTAGATGAGGACGTTGCACCAATTTTACCTGACCTATGTTCTATCCCGGTTCTTGACCGCGTTGATTCCAAAGGGAAGTATTCGACTAAGGCACGAAGCAAGCCGATAACCCTTAGACTCCTGCTTACTCACCAGAGTGGTTGTGGCATTTGGCGCGATGGGCCAAACAAAATAGCCGAACAGGGAGTATATTTGATAACGACTTTGTAAGGCTCTGCCCCCTTTATCAAATGTACTAGGCAAAGGTATGGCTAACTATTCCCGCAGAAAGTTATGAAAACATTCCCCTTGATGTTTGAACCAGGGTCAAATTCCATGTACGGATCGGGTTTTGACTGGGCTGGCGAGCTTGTTGCCCGCTTAAATTGGGTGAGCCTTGAGGAGTTTTTGCAAGCTGAGATCCGCAAGCCCTTGGGGATGACTTCGGCAACCTTCCACCCTGATAAACGCGTTGACATGCTAAAACGACGTGTTGAATTCTATGAACGCAACGATGACGGGTACCTCATGCCTGGCACCGAATATATCAAACTTCCAGCGGCCCATGAATGTGGCGGACATGGCATCTGGTCGACGCCACGCGACTGGAACAAGTTTGTCCATATGATTCTTAGTGATGGCAGACCAATACTGCAGAAGAGCAGCGTGGACGAGATGTTCAAGCCACAAGCAATCGCAGGCGATGAGTTACGTGAATTGTTATCTGGGCCCCTCCGTGCGTCACTGCGCTCGACTGTTGATATGGACGCTGAAAATATCGAGATTGCCATTGCTGTGCCAGTGTATGTAGATGGCATCCCTGAAAGAAGGTCTGCCGGCACTGTACAGTGGCCCGGAAAACCTAACATGTTTTGGTGGATTGATCGCCAGGAAGGCATTGCTGCAACGACCTTCACACAGGGTTATTTCAGCATCAGATGCACGATTTGAGGAGCTGACGACTACGTTTGAGAGAGCCGTTTATGCAGATCTTACGAAAATGTAGGTATTTTACGGCAAACTGCACCTTATTCCGAGACACACTGATGGAAGATATTCGTGTTTCCACAAATGTTAACGTACTTGTAGATAGAAAGCATTTTTAGGCAACTAAGTATATAAATGAATTAGTTATATAACTAGCCAGTACTCTATCTATATGCAATAACCCATCTATTTTGTATTGCCAAACACGGTTTGGTTCAACTCTGTCCACTTGGATGTTTATTTATGGCGTCAAATACCTAAGTGCGTCGAGAGAAGGGAGAAGACCCGCGAGTCTGATCAGGATGGCGGAGTGATACGGAAAGGATATTGATGGAAGAGCTGGAAAGGCAACATGTGGTGGCCGAAAGGAGACAATATGGCGAAGTTGTGCGGGGCCCTGGCATGAAAAAGGGGTCTCGGGGAAATCCAACAATAGCTCCCGTGTGCGAAATGTCAATTTCAGCCAGTAAAGCTGTAGGAATATCTATCCGGATGAAACAGCGCCATAGACTAGTTAAAGACGTGGGAGGTCAATCAACGGTGGGTAAAAAGGGGACAAGGGAGCGGGCGGTAAGCAAAACGCCACGGTCCCGGAGCCCGTTTGGCCCGCTCCATGCGGCCTAGGCTTTCTTAACCGCATGGATACAAAGTCTGAAGGCGGCTGGCAAGGACGATCATGAGAGGAAGATTTCAGGGGGCGTGTGTTCCATGTAGCGCGTAGCTAATGCGAAAGACGCTTTGCTGCAGGTTGATAGGCAAGGATCGCTTCGTAGCCGGGCTTATTGACAACAACGGCTCCCGGCTGGCCCGTTGATTCCAACCAAGGCCATCCACAAAAGTCTGCATGTTTACTTCGTTGTCTTTTGATCCAGGATATCCTCTCGTTGTTTTTATTGATTCCCCCTTTTTAATTTCGAGAAAGAAAGCGACGGCGCTTACATCACATGATACTTAAGGCAGGCGCGCGCTTACACGCGGTGCCCAAAACTGCGCGCGGGAAGCGTAGACGAGGTCACGGGCCTCTCCCGCCTTTTTGTGCTTTTTTTATTTTTTTTTATTTTTTCCGTTATTTTCTTTTTCAACGTCCAACAACAAAACGACGAAGAACAGCGCAGGCGAAGAGCGGAAGAGAAGCAGACAGGCAGAGCAAAAGAGCCTAAGCGAGGTGCTAGACGGGCCTGTCTGTCTTTCGCGCTGATGGAAATTTCATGCGCGAGCTGCTCGGCTGCGGCGCAGGCCCGCCCTGTGTGTCGCGACGCCCCTGGTCATGGAGGAAAATGATAGGCGGTTAACGACAGATTGTCCCAAGCACAAAAGACAAAAGCGACCCCTTGGGCGCCTAACGCCAGAATATCCCCGTTGTCCAGGGCTGACGCGGGGCCTCTGAGACGGCTGTCGATGCAGCTTTTACGAAAATCCATTGGCAACCGGCGACTCTCAGCTTGCAAATGTGACAACGCTAAAACAGCTTCCATTCAATCTTGGTCCACTAACTAAGTAGCTAGCCAAATGTCCCTGCTTCGTGCAGTCATTGCTAGTCCGAATTCCATCCTCATTATCCCGAAAGGCGTTGCAAAATCATAACAAAAAAAAAAAAAATCCACAGAGAAGTGAAGAAAAAGACAAAACACATGAGAATGCTGATAAATGAAAACGAAAGCGTTATTACATGATATCGTTAGCAGTTGATACCTCCCCTTTTTCTTTTGCACATCGGACCAACTCTCCATGCTTCACTCCGATTTTTGGCCCCCGCATATGTCCCTGGTCGTGCTCACTTGCCAATGGATCTCTGTTTCAATTGTCTCTCATGCTCCAATTGGCTGATTTCCTGTTCGAAATCCTTGACCATGGCCTGAGATTTCTCCATGGAAGCTTTCATGACGCTTCCTTCGCGGCGCCACCGGTTAATACGCTCGACCTCCGTGTTGCGTCGGCGGTGTTTGGTTTGGATCTTCTCGCAAAGCTTGCAGATGGCTTGGATGTTCTCAGTGTTGTGGACGAGTTTCATACCGCAGGTTTCGCCCATTCGGTATTCGTGGTTGCACTTGGCAGCAAAGCTGCCCCAGGCCCAATCACCGCAGAGGAATCTCTTCTGGCTGTAGAAGCACATGGTGACTTTGAAACACTCTTCATCAGTCTTCTATACCTTTGGAACTTTCAATGCACACTCACCAGCTCTTTTTCTTCCTTGTTGTTTTCTCGGTGTTTCAAGTGTTGCTCCTATGGACCCAATGGCGGATCGACTTCCTGATTGACAAAGCGGTTTTGTTTGGCAAGGGAAAGCTTGACTATTGAGGAGGGAAGTATTGATGATGTAGGAGGAAGCGGTGCTTGCTGTTGTTTTGTGTGCTGATTCTATCAGTGGGAAGTGTGTTGTGGTCGTTGCTGTTACTCACTGGAGTTGTCTGCTTTGTTGGTGATATCTCTTCCGCATTCTCGGGGGAAAGCTGGCGATATTTATGCCTCGACGCAGAGAGCACCTTTGGATATTTTGATACCACGTCCATCCTGCATATTGAGGAGATGGCCAACTGTCGTGTTCGCATGATTGCTGCCCACCTTCACTGGCCTTGGACGGCCCTCTCTGCCTGCCTGTCTATCTGTCCGGCTTTCCTCTGGTCCCCCGGTCTGCTTCTCCTCAGCTTGGCTTCTGTCTGTCTTGACATCGGGTGTGGAGTGGTCTGAGAACCTTTTCACATTTGCCTCATGCATTCGCAACTTGGCCTAAGCACCCTTGCATGCTGTGTAAATGCGATCCGGTTTAGCACGGTTGACCAGATGTCGTGGACACTCCCTTGGCCAACGACCACCCTTCTGTTCAGTTGAAGATCTATCAATTAACTTTTTAGCCCATGCTCGCTTTTCTCCTAAGGGGGTGTCGCAAGCCCTCTGCATGTCCTTACGTCCTCCTATTCTACTTCATAACCCCTGCATCTCTTGCTCCACCTCGGGCTTTCTCTGAAACTCAACTGTGGGAATGGAGAGAAAAGAAGCTGATTGTACTACTCTTGGTCAAAGTGATCTCGCCGATAGTGCTGCAGCATCCTAACTGCCCAGTAGGCCCCACACACATTCTTTCCCTGTCATTCCAATATCAAAAGACTATTACAATGAGGCTGGCCACATACTATGTCGTTCACGGGATTCAATCCGATATACCCCTTCCCCTCCCTCCTCCCCTCTTCCTTCCTTCTCCGGCCACCAATAGACCGCCTCATTCGAAACGAAGCCGTCTTACATACACTTTCATAGCTGAGCTGCCTCATCCAATTGATATGGTCCATGGGGGGTGTTCAGATCATTTTCAGCCCGTTTTCAAGTCAATCAAACTTTCCGACTTTCATTTCTCTCTTCTTCACTCTGCTGCAGTCTATGTGCTGTGTGACAGAGAGAAAATTTCATCCCCAGGACCGGATTATTGATCCCTTCCAATAATTTTAGTCATGATTGACTTAAAAACTTTGGTGCCCGTTTTCCTGCTAACGGGCCGGCGAAAAGAAGCCAAGCGATACTAACCAATGCCTCCGAGCTATGATGATTGACTTTTTTTCTGCCTTCATTCTTGCCCATGCACCGGATCATGCAATTGATTGCCTCATCCTTCTCTCGCTTGGAAAAACCAGATTTTGATGTGGCAAAAGAGGAGAAATTCTGACTCCCCCTGTCAAGGAGGCCAGAAGTTTCGTGTGCCTTCCTTATGCCAGATTGCCCCCCGCTATTGACTGTCTTGACTCTCTTGGAGAATGTCCCCGGTTGTACAAGCCATGGAGTGCATGAATCTCAGCTGATCGGATGATGCGCCGTCGATGAACCTAACCAGGCAATTCTAACCCTTCTACCCTCCTCTTCAGGCCCTGCATTAACTACAATAGGACGCGCAAACTTGAACACACGGCTTGTGAAAAAGGGAGGTGAGATGACCCCCTCCATTCTGCCTTGGACAGGATGGATCGGATAAAACGGTTCAGCTTGGATGAATGACATGGATGACACTAAGCTAGATTTCTCCAGACGGTCTGACGTGGCAACCTCTGGAGTGATCTGACATTGTCTCCATAATGATCATGATCATGATGATTATGATGATTATGGAGTATTACCAGCTTAGTAAAAGCGGCAAGGCCCTATCAAACGATTTTGCCTCAATCCCTAGGACAGTGAGGAATGCATCCGAGTTTCACAGAAACATTCACCGAGTGATTCCCTGCAGACTAACACATATACGGAGGAATGAAATACCCTAGTTAGGCTATGCTGTTGTTGGCGAGGGCAGTGTCATCGGTATCACAGCACAAAGCACGCCACAGCACCATCTACCCTGTCTGAGACTCGAGCAGGGGTCTTATAAGGCCCTCACCCGGCATTTTCTCCCAACTGCTTCGTTTTTGATTGATATCAAGAACCTGACTCTGTTGTCTACCATCTTTCGATGGGAAAAAGGACGCAGAACCAAGCATAGCAAATGGGCAGCTACATTCACAGCAGCATGAACGTTGAAATTGAATTTTGGATGCACCGACCAGCGGATCCATCGCGCCGGGTCGAGGTTACTCAGCTGATCTGAACACGGACTAGCGGAAGCTTGCGCTGCATAAAGTGTCCGAAGGGCAAATCAGACGGGGGGGGGGGGAGACACAAGAAAACAACGATCTTCCCCGGAACGCATCTTACATCCCTGACAAACCAGGAGACTGCAGTTTGCAGAGACTTAGTGTTCAAAAGCAAAGAGAGCAAGCGAAAAAAAAAAAAAAAAAATTTCATGCAATGCAACCAGCTGCACGGCCGGAGCGAACCTTGGACCTTGGGAGGGAGCCGTGCCTGATCAATACTGATCCACCAGCTGCAGCTGTCAGTTGTTTTCTTTTCTTTTTCTTTTTTATCTTTTCTGCTCTTATACTTCGGGCTACAACGAGACTGAGACAGAGCAAGGCTGATGATCCCTGAGCTGTCAACTGTCAAGCTCGGTCAGCTTCTTTTCTTTTTCCTGTTGGCTCCCGTTCCGTTTACGTTTCCGCCTCCGTCTTGCCTCAACAACCATTTGACTTTGAAGGCGTTTGAGTTTGTGTCCCGTTCGAGTTCACTCTCGTTCTCGCTTAGCTTGCGGTCTGTTGATGTTGATATTGATGTCGAAGTTGAAGTCTGCTACATGCATGATTCCAATTGCATTGATTTTTTTTTCCCCCACCTAACCAACTGCAGCTCAGAAGCACATTTTTCTTTTCTTTTTTGACAGTTCAACTCGCCTGTCTGCAGGTTGAATGAGGCTGCTTGCCTGCCTATCTATCTACCTCCTCCTTTACCTTCCCTGGCTCTCCTCCCTGGCTGCTGAGGACCATCGTATCCAACGGCTAAGCAGGGTCTAGTTGTTGTCTTCATCCATGCATATCAGGCACTTTTGGCTTTTCCTTGACTATCTGTCTGTCTGCTACGCCGCAGGAAGGGCCTCCAGCATGTCAATGGTCTAGCAGTCTACCTGTTGACGTGGCTAGTCTGCTTTACTCAACCATGGAAAGGCTGTGGACTGAATAATGAGTCAGGCATCACCACTTCTCCCTCCGCCAACTACTGCATCCTGCATCTCTAGCACTTCCACTACAACTTCTTTAGCTAGCCACCTACTGACGGCATCTAACTGCTATCTGCATCAATTGCATGAGGCTTAAGCTCTCCACTTCCCACCTAGCTTGCCTACCCATGTCCTCTGCCTCACTTCTACCTAAGAGCCTCTATGCACGCTGCCTGACTGCGCCCCGTCTAGTCTAGCAACCACCACGGCCATCTATCGACCATGTCTCTACCAGGTCTACCAAGCAACCATGCTCCTGTCTACGGCGCATCACCCCCTTTATTGTCTTACCTAAGCACTAGCTACCTCGGCATCCGCAAGCCCTATATCAAGGAAGCACCCCACGTGACATGACGTCAGCAGCAGCAAAAGAAGGCGAGAAGGGGAGAGGAAGCATCGAAGCATGCAGGCAGACATCTATCAACAGCAACATCTATTTGCCTATCAAACCGTCTACCAAAATAAAAGACCTATCTTCCAAGCTTTCTAAGAATACAAGCCTAGAAGAGCCATCCATCAGTTGGTCATCATGCTGCAACTTCGCCTCCTACGACCAAGTCTAGGAAGTCTGCCACTACTACCAAGTCTAGGACGACGTCCGACCACTAGAACAACAAGACAAGTCAGTAGTAACGCTAGCGACGGCATCAACACCGACCGAGGCGAGTACTCCAAGACAGGCGGGGATAGCGAGGTCGCTTCCCAACGAAGCGCCTACGATATCTGCTACCGCGACCCTGCGGACGTCCGGACGGCCTCTGACCTTGAGGAAGAAGCCAACGGCCACCGCGACCGGCGCCCGCTGGAGGTCAGCCCGGCCAACAGGGAGGTCTCTCGCTTCACCGACGAAGGAGGAGGGCAGCATGACGAAGAAGTTCGGCCGAGCAGGAGAGTGTCGCCGCGCAAGGGCAAGCGGGTGGACTACGGGGGAGCAGACATCAGCAGCCATCCCAGCAAATAGTCCAACTGTGGCCTCTGCACTTTTCTCTATATTCCCTACTATTCTTTCTTGTCAAGTATCTGCCATCTACAACGTGCTACTATACGAATGAATCTACTTCCCTTCCCTGACTCTTAGGGCTTAGGGCTAGGGCTTTCCCCTGTATTACTAATTCCCCTGTGCTGACTAAGATCACGCAATCCCCTGTTAAAATTTACAAAGCATGAAAGCGCGCAGTTTGGCCGAAAGCGGCAGGAGCAGTACGGGGTAACAGTGAGTAAAAACAGCTGAAGATGGCGTGATAGAAGGAAAAAGCGCGTAGCAGCAGAGATAAGATGAGATAAGATGAGATAGATAAGCGGGAGGACTTCACTTCCTCCTCCTGCTTCGTTCATCTCACTCTGACTCTTTCACTCTCTGCTGCTACCCCTTACTTTCTACACTCTTTTACTCCTCACTCTTGCTACTATATTACCTCTGGCTGCTCCTACTGCCACCACTGCGGCCTCCTATCACCTCTGCTATGACCTCCACCATGTCATCTACCAGACTCGGGGCTGGTAGCCTCGCGTTGGGCTTCCTCGGCGAGAGACAGAAGCTGAAGAGAAAGAGAAGCGACAAGGAGAGAGACAGGGCCGCCAGAGTCGTCGTACCAGTCAGAGCGCTGGGTTGTGTCAGGGCGAGTCTGGAGCAAGCTGCCTTGCTATCCCTGCCACTTGTGGTGCACCTAGTGGGCGAGGAAGACGACAGTGTCGAAGACAGTGATGCCTGCGTCGAGATGGCAGCAGAGCTGGGTGTGGCCCTGATAAGCTGCCGAGAGGGAGATGAAAAGAAGACGACGGCGTTGGCGGTGCAGGCTGCTCCGTCAATGGTGCTTCACAAGGACGCCTCAAAGATACCAGCGGAAGAAGATGCAGTCTATGACTTGCCGCAGACAAACGGGGGAGATATCAAGACCAGTGACAAGTACGAATATTACGGGCCTGCAGATGCTGTCTCAGTGGTGGCTGTCTTTGGCCATGCTGCTGCCAGTGATGTTCTCAGGGCAACAGGACTGTTGGTTGTCAAGGCCTGGCCGGCGGGGGCAGACGAGATGGCGAAGGTCCTTCCAGAGACAGTTAAGACCGTGGGAGTCCTTGGAGGCCAGCAGGAGTCCCTCTTCAGGCAAATGCTCCCTCTCGGCCTTACAGTAGCCTTGGTAAACCTGACAAGCAGGACTCTTGGTGACTTTACCGGGAGCGAGATTGAACAACAAAAGACCGCCGAGAAAGAAGAGAGGATAGACATAGAAGAAGAAGAACAAGAAGAAAACAAGGTCACTGTTGAAGATGTTACTAAGGGACTTCTCTTCAAGGAAGCTCTTGGGGCAAAGACGACCTTACCAAAACTCCCAGCAAAGACCTACGCTGTCACCGTCAAGGAGAACCGCAGGCTCACTCCAACACACTACCACCGTCATATCTTCCACCTGGAGCTAGACCTGGGTGACTCTGGATTGACATACGAGATAGGAGAGGCCCTGGGAGTACATCCCGAGAACTCGCCCCAAGAAGTACAGGAGTTCGCTGCCGCTTATCCCTTAGATCTGGACGAGATAGTCAGCTACCGGACAGAAGAAGGCAGGCAGACGCAGACGACCTACCAGGCACTCAGAAGGCTCGACCTCTGGGGCCGGCCACCCAAGAAATTCTACCTCGACCTTAGCGAACATGCTTCTGACCCCAGGGAGAAGGAGAGACTTGCTCACCTTGCATCCCCGGCGGGTAAAGACGAGTTCAAGCAGCGTTCAGACGTCGATATGTTGACGTACGCAGACATCCTCCAGGAGTTCCCCTCGGCCAGACCTACATTCACCACCTTGGCCGCCATGGTAGGCCCCGTCAAGCGACGAGAGTACTCCATTGCTTCCTGTCAACGTCTAGCACCCTCCATAGTGGCCCTCATGGTTGTCGTCGTTGGCTGGACAGACGGACGCGGTAGAGTTCGCTCGGGTCATGCATCTACCTACCTCTCCAGACTGTCCCCCGGTGCCCCCCTGACGGTCAGCGTGAAGCCCAGCGTCATGAAACTCCCTACTGACCCCATGGCGCCGCTCATCATGGCTGGACTGGGTACTGGGCTCGCTCCCTTCCGCGCATTTGTCCAGCACCGAGCCCTGGAGAAGTCTCTGGGCAAGGAAGTTGGTCCTGTACTGCTGTATATTGGAGCCCGTCACCAGCGAGAAGAATACTGCTATGGCGAAGAGTGGGAGGCCTACGCTGCCTCGGGAGTCATCACTCTGCTTTCGACCGCCTTTTCACGAGACCAGCTACACAAAGTCTACATTCAAGACCGCATGAGACAGACTCTTCCCCAGATAGCCGATGCTTACCTCGCTAAGCACGGCTCGTTCTACCTGTGTGGACCAACGTGGCCTGTTCCTGACGTTACCGCTGTCCTGGAGGAAGCGGTAGCCTCTCTTTCCACAGATACCAAAATAGACACCCGCGCTGAGATGGACCGGCTGAAGGACCAGCACCGCTTCGTCCTGGAGGTCTACTAAACTCACTTTCGGATAATTAGTAACTTTTTAATACTTTTCTTCAAAATATTAGAATGATCTTTTCATGTTCATGTCTTTTTGGTCTTCCCGAATGCTCCCCCTTTAGCTCGCCGTAGTTCTAGTGCCCTTTTATATGGTGGTGCCGTCGGCTTCTGCACCGGATCCAGGCTCACATGGTCCTCCGGCAATTCATATGACGCATCTGCGTCCCAACCGCTCACATCTCCACATGCCACGAAGCGCGCCATATACCGTTCCGTAGACGTAGTACCCGTAATAGCCCGCTGCGGGCTCCCCTTGTAGTCTCGACACACGACGAATGCCTCAAGACTACTTGCCCGGCTGCTTCTGGGTTTCGCAACAACCACTCGTCCAAACACGCTCTTCAGCTGCGCATACAACACATCCACGTCCCGCCCTCTAAAGATCTTCGCTACGAACGTACCACCCGGCCGGAGTATGCCCATCGCCAGGTTCAGCGCCGCATACAGCAACTGACTCTGCACATATATGTCAAGATCATGTAGGCCAGTAACGTCGGGCGCTCCGTCAGATAGTACCAGGTCGACTTTCTCTTCCTCCCCTTCGTCGTTGAGCGCATTCAGGAGTAATGGCACCGTACTCGGATGCGTGATATCAGCCTGGAATGTGGTGATGCCCTCCAGTGGCGCCATGGGCTGCAAATCCACTGAAACAATCTTCACATCTCTCCGCGGCCGCACCTCCTCAGCGACATTCCCCGCGCCTCCTCTGTCCAGCTCGTATTGTCTCCTACCGAACGACTCTCCGCGAATTAGCACACGGCTGAGCACCTGGCTCCAACTACCTGGTGCAGCGCATAGATCGACCACGCGCCGCACGCTATCGGGGTCAGAGTGAGCGAATAAGTCGAATTCCTCGTCGAGGTGGATGAGTTTGAAGGCCGAGCGTGCTCGCCAGTTTTGTTCTTTGGCCAGACGGTAATAGGCGTCACGTTTGTCCTTGGAGGATTTCCCCATGGCTGGCCGTCACTGTAAGCTACGTGCTGTCAATGCTCGTTGGGTATTCAACCGTTGTCGTAGCAGGCAACTTTGATACGCATCTCTCTTATCTCTTGTCAAATATGAGTAGTCGCGAATTGTGTTACGGAAGATGATTGGTCAGCGAGAAAAATGCCCTCTACTACCAGATTCGGTTTAGCGTCTATCAATGCCGAGGTGCCGAGGCTGTCACCTTGAACCTTAACAGTTTGTGTTTAGCTAAATTGAACATCCATCCCCTTAACTATACACACTCGGGGGCTCTTCAGGGCCCGCTGTGTCTTTAGACCTCCTGCTAGCCTTAAGGACCAGGTCAATATTGGATGTATGCTTCCCTTTTATAGCCCACAATAACCTAGGAATCAGAATTCTTATAATCAATCTCCACCTTCCCAGTTTCAAGAAGCAGCTTGACAACTCCATCGCGTCCATATTGTGCAGCCCATGAGACAGGCGTTCTGTTATATACTGGGTCCCCCGAGTTCACATCCACCTTTCCGGTCTCAAGAAGTAGTTTGACGACTTCCACATGTCCCATTTCTGCAGCCAAGGACAGCGGTGTCCGACCATGTGGAGACCTAGAATCTATATTGGCCTTTCCAGATTCAATAAGCAGCTTAACAACTCTATCATGCCCATTTTCTGCAGCTATTGATATAGGAGTTTGACCAGTGATAGACCCCCTAGAATCCACATCGGCCTTTCCAGTTTCAAGGAGGAGCTTGACAACCTCGTGATGCCCATTTTCCGCAGCCCATGCCAGAGGAGTTTGACCGTCCTTGGAGTCCTTGGAATTAACATCTATCTCTCTATCCTCAAGGAGTAGTTTAACAACATCCGTATATCCATTCATTGAAGCAAGTGGTAGTGGTGTGGATCCATAATTGGAGCCCAGAGGGTTCGTACTCGCTTTTTCAGCCTCAAAAAGCAGCCTGGGAACAGGCCTAAAGGCGGCTACGAAAAGTAAACGCCCTGAATCTTGAACCTTATGGACATGCTTAAAAATATCTGTCCAGTCATTATACAGCACGGATCTAGGGTTGCAGACGATGCGCGCGCGATTCGCAAGTATATCCTCGCTTGGAACAGAAGCTTCCTGAAAGTGTTTCATCCAGTTTGCTGATGAATAATGCATAAAACAGGGGAATAGGTCATAAATCAGATTTTGACTTAAGTATAGAGTGCAAACCTCGGCTAATATATAATGGGATTTCTCTGGCTGTAGGCTATGCTTCCATTTACTGGTCTCGGCATTATTACAGGCAGGACTGGGCCGGGTTTTAACGAGGAATTCCTTTGCAGTCTGGTGGAACAGATAAACCTTTCCACCTATGACAACCAAGAACAAACCGCATAGATTTCTTATCAGCTTCTGGATTCGATCATCATCGGTCTGTACTTCATCTTGGATGTCATCAATTGATTGGCACTCGGAATCCAATGTCAAAGCCACAGATATTTCCCCTAACGTTAGGGGGCGCTCTGCAGCGGTTACAATATGAAGTAGCTTCCTGGCTTTGGTATGGTCCGGGCTCCTATCCAGAATTCGAGAGTATGCAGCATCGATGTCTTTGGGTATATCATATATGATCCGGCGAATATTACCTCTGCTAAACCCCGGCATTCTTTCAACAACATCCATCGTAAGAGTGACCCATAGATACGTTCGATTCGGAACCGAGGTGAGCTGGCTACTGATGAAATCACACTCATCTGGCAGCAGAGAGTTTCGATTGCCAATTTCTTTTACCCTTGCTTGTATAACCAGGCGGATCTCGCTCGATATCATTTCGATGTTTTCCTCATTTTCACCGCTTAGGTGGATTGTGGGTAGATTTTTCTCTAGCATATAGAACTCACGACGTATATGGTCGTATGGCCTGCTTGTCATCAGAAACTTTACTTTGTGGTTTTTGAGGTTCCCGAGATATAGACTCTCTACAGCTTGGATCAAGTTCTTTCGGTCATCTCCATCGCACTCGTCTAACCCGTCTAACAAACAGACTACTTCACCAGCATTTCTGTCTGCAGTGACACGAACAAACATGCTCCATAGATCATTGAAGGACTCAACGAGTTTTTCCCCAGCAGCCTCTGATTGGTCCAAGACGGAGTCATGCAAAAGGTGTGGCTGGGCTAAAAAGAGCTGACGCAGAATGGAGGAGATTGCATATGTGGCTCGCTTCTGATCCAGATAATCGTCCTTAAAGAAGAAATAACAAACCGTTCTCCTGCCACTGGGCAAGTACTCATCAGCCAGGTATCTGCTGAGTACAGACTTCCCGCACCCTGGGTCTGCCGAAACCCATAGCAATTCAGAGTTTGTGCTTCGGTTCCACCGCGTGAATTGAGGATGGCTTGTAAACCACTCACACGTGCCTAGCACGCGCTTGTTGTTTCTGTCTTTGCGATCCTTGTACGGACAGGTGTACAGGCTCCTGAAGAGGTTTGTCTTTTTTCCATCCTGCACGGACGTCATTTGCCATACTTGCACTCGTTTTAGCGCATCCTCAATTTCTTCAAGTTTTTTATCAGCCCCTATATCGTGAACTGAGGAAGTAGTATTTCGGATAGTGTTTTCATATCGCTCAATATCCTTTAGTATTTCGTCCCATGCGTCTTTCTTGAACATGTCTGTAAGAAATTGGACCGCAGACCGTTTTTGCAAGTAACAGATTGCTCGAGACTGAAACTCTAATACTTTCGAACATAGTAGTACCAAGTCGTTTTCAAGTGTTCTTGTTAAGTCAGCGCTGAGGTTGGAGTCGCAGCCAAGGAAATGGATTTCGATTATATGAAGGCGTGGTATCAGAGAGGATGTTATCTCCAAACCTTTCAAAAGGGTATCATGTTGTTCCATCGCCTGTATAAACAGCTATTCCACATTAGCATTGTCAACTGGGAAAGAAACATAAAGACACGAAGCCTTACCAAAAGGCCAACGGTTACTCCGGCACACGCTATTGCAGCTGGTGGGCTTGAAGCGGCTGCGGGGCTGATGATATCCTTAAACACAAGGATATTCCGGCACACTTTGGTCATCTTCTCCCTAGTGATCGTGAGGCAAGCATCAGTTTGCTTCACATTATTTGAAATTGCCCATTTTTTGCTGTCAAGCCGCACAGCCATCAAATCAAGGAAGCTGTGGAGTTCATTCTCCTCCAGCGTGAAGTCTTCCTTAAGGATACGGATGGATTCCTCCCACAAGTTATTCAACACAGCATCTTGTCTCAAGCGTTTCTCCGCTTCCGACCAAGGGTCGATTGCAACCCTTTTTTGAGTTGGCGGTTCGGATATAACATGGCTCTTGTTCCTGTCAATAGGATGCGGGTCCAAAGGTGCCGTGGGATTTTCCTCTACTCCTGGGTTTCTCCTTTTGTCGCTAGAACTCTTCTTGAAGAGACCTTTGAGTTTTGTGAAGCACATTTCTGCGGCCACTGCTCTTTTGACCATGAAATAATGGAAGGCAAAGAGACTTTGCAGGAGACATGAAGATGAGGGGCGGAGGGCTTCATCTCTGCGGCTGACGCTGCCCAAGCCGGAGTATGTCGGTCACTCCCTAGCTAACCAATTAGAGGCTCCCACCTCCTTCTGTATAAACGGCTGGTCAGACCTAAACAGGCAGCATGCTCGGAGGTTATCTAGCGCAGGCAGAGCAAAACAAAGTAACCCGAGAGATATATTCAAGTGAGCTTCTCTTTCGTTCACTGCACCAAGTTAGTTAACCGCCTATGTATCTCTGTCCCCGAGCCCCATAAATGGGCGTCATTAATAGTAATGACCAATGGGAGCTCTTGATGACTAATCTGATAATGATTTAGAGTTGCTCATGTCAGATAAGATAAGATGTCTTGGCATTGACTTTTTTTTCTTCTCTTTTATCGGCAACGACGTAGGTGATAAATAATGGCTAGTCACATATATTAACAGCATCGGATTGTTATTGCTGCCATGGCAAACAAAAAAAGGCAGATGAAGCCGGCGGAACCACCGAAGAAGCGACTCAAAACCAACAAGTCTGATAAAAGCGACGGTATCGCTCTAACAGAAGAAGTTACCAACATCGATGCGTTGAACTGGCAGACAGTGCAGCCTCCTGATATTCTTGAGGATGCAGAGGGATTCTATGGCCTTGAGGAGATAGAGGGAGTAGATATTGTCAGGCCTGCTGATGGGGAGCAGCTGAAGTTCTTGGTCGGTCATTACGGTCCCTGGTGAGGACGGCGTGGTATGCTAACGTGTAACGCGATGTGTAGGCTTCGAAGGGCAGTATTAAAACCGGCAACAATGAGGATTTGGATGATGATGACGATGGAGAGGAGTGGGAGGGTTTCAGTGACGAGGTCGCGCAACAGCCCGAGCCAGAAAAACTGCCATCCAAGTCAACGGAAAATAAGAAAAAGAAAGACAAGGAGAGAGAAAAACCTAGGCAAGAGAAAGACAATGCTAAGGTCCAATCGATACCCTTCAGCGTCCTGAATGAAGCCGACGAGGAGGCTGATGTCGATGTTTCAGCTTGGGATTCCCTTGACCTACGTCCAGAGCTCCAAACAAGCCTCTCCCGCCTCAAGTTCGCGCAACCAACCCCCATTCAAAAGGCAACCATACCCGAAATCCTGAGTGGACGGGACGTTATTGGTAAAGCAGCCACGGGCTCGGGAAAAACACTTGCATTTGGTCTGCCAATACTACAGTATTTGCTAAAGAGACAAGAAAAACGCCCTTCCGCCTTATCCAAGTCTAGTGACAAAAGCCCAATAGCGCTTATCCTCTCGCCTACCCGTGAACTAGCACACCAGCTCGTCAAACATCTGAAAGAAGTGACCAGCTCCGCTCCTAACGTGGATGCATACATCGCGTCCGTTACGGGCGGGCTATCTGTGCATAAGCAACAACGCCAGCTAGCTGAAGCAGACATCGTTGTTGGAACCCCCGGCCGGCTCTGGGACATGGTTAGCTCCACTCCTAAGATCCTAACCAAATTGCGGTCCATCAAATTCCTTGTAGTCGATGAGGCAGACCGATTACTTAGTGAAGGTCATTTTAAGGAAGTTGGCGAGTTACTTTCAGCTCTTGACAAGACCAGGACATCTGATGAGGATGTCGACGAAGCCTCCGAAGAGGAAGAAGAGCCTGCCAGCAGACAAACACTAGTCTTTTCTGCGACATTTCAAAAGGGATTGCAGCAGAAACTCGCGAAAAGAGATCATTCGTTCCATGACAACCTACTAGATAAAAAGGAGTCGATGGAGTATCTTCTCAAGAAACTCCGGTTTAAAGACGAGAAGCCTCGATTTATCGATGTCAATCCTGTCTCGCAGATGGCAGACAACCTCAAAGAGGGTATAATTGAGTGCTCCGCCATGGAGAAGGTAACTTTAACCCCAAATCTATTATTTTAAAGATCGTAATGCTAACGTTTATTAGGATCTTTATCTCTATTCCGTGTTGCTCTTCTATCCAAAACATCGCACCCTAGTCTTTACTAACTCCATTTCCTCCGTGAGAAGACTAACTCAGTTCCTACAAAACCTCAACCTCCCTGCCCTCTCCCTACATTCTTCCATGGCCCAAAAAGCGCGTCTTAGGGCGGTGGAACGTTTTTCTTCCCCTACAGCCGACCCTTCCCCCATCCTCATTGCCACCGACGTTGCTGCCAGAGGCCTAGATATGCAAGGCATCGACCTAGTGATCCACTACCACGTCCCCCGTACGGCCGATACTTATATCCATCGATCTGGCCGCACCGCCCGCGCCTCAGCATCCGGAAAATCGATCCTAATATGTGCCCCTGAGGAAACAGCAGGCGTAACCCGCCTCGTCGCCAAAGTTCACCACACGCACAAACGCAAGTCTTCGTCCAAGGACGTTCAGCTACATTCCATCCACCTTGACCGCGGAATCGTAACCCGTCTTCGCCCCCGCGCAAACCTCTCCAAAAAGATAACAGAATCCACCCTCGCCAAGGAGAAAATCTCCTCCGAAACGGACTGGTTACGATCTGCCGCCGAAGACCTAGGCGTAGACTACGACAGTGAAGAATTTGCTGAGCAAGAGTCGAAGAGTCGTGGTCGGGGCAGAGGCGGTGGGCGCCAGGCTAAGGAAAGACAGGCAAGTAATGTGTCCAAGGCAGAGATGGCGAGGTTACGTGCTGAACTACGTGATCTTCTTTCCAAGCGGGTCAATCTGGGTGTCAGCGAGCGCTATCTTACCTCCGGCAGACTAGATATTGGTGCTTTACTGAAAAGCGAGGGGAACCCAGCGTTTTTGGGGCATGTCGAGAAACCAGATTTTTAATCAGACTTCTTTTCGAACAGCAGCATATTCCTGGATAGCCTCCATTTGTTCTTTTTATATTCGCCACCGTAACTGGCGTCTCTTCCTCCATAAGCGGTATTAAACATTACGCTCAGTAAACAATATTACATATAACAACCGGCAAAAATCAGTGTAAATATGGATTAGTCATCAATACCATGTGTTTTCCGTTAACTGTCCCTGAACCTCCAACATGAATAAACAAACAACCATGCGATTCATCTTCTCTTCGTTTCAAACCAGAGCTCGAGGACGCCCAAGAGAAAGCCTGAGGTTGGCTTACAGGACTGAACAGAAGTCGACGACATTGCCATGTATCATCGTGCGTAGACTCGACATTAATGACTCTATATCAACGCGTATGCAATCCATAGCCACCATCGCTTTCCCAGCTTTTACCGATCCAGCAACTATCTACGTCACAAATTGTTTCTAATGGTAACCAACAGACAAAATCATACCTATAGCTCCTGCGCTGTGTCCGAATCAAAATCCATATTAACATCCAAAGGCTCTTCATGCACTTCCAGAAAATCGAACAATACTCCTTTTCCCTCCGGCAGTGCTTGCACTGCAAGGTCATCAGCAACAACACTCAGCCCATCCTCGTGGATCAACAGAGTGTGTACCTTGCCCGTCGACTCGAATTTCCACTTCTTCACCAGAGCGTCGGTGAAGGCTTTTGCCGTTAGCTGCTGGATATATATTGCATGAAAGTAGCCTTCATTCCCTTTGTTATTTTGCCGTCGCTGCACATAAAAACAATATTCTAAAGAAAATGTAAGTATGAAAACTGACAAAAGTCATACATTGAGGTAAGGTATATTTACTTGGATCTTTTAATGAAGCCTTGCTCTCCGTTTCGGCGTCTGGCCCAAGGGCATCAGCAGTGGTCCGTCGTATATCCATCTCCAGGGGGAAAAGGTCCAAGTCATCTTGAGGCTCTCCCCTAAGATTAAGGATGCTGACTTCCCGCCTGGACATAGTCTTATCCGTCAACCGCTTCAGCTCCATACGAAGGTCATCCTCAAAGGGCCCTTTCATTGCAAGGTCCTGGCCATATGACCATGGGATTTTGGAGCATTTCCGTGTCTTTGTCGTGGACTCGTTTCCAGTGATCAACCCAGAGCCGTTGCACCTTTTTCGCTTGCCACCATTGGAAGTTCCCAATGTAGCTTCGGAGATCTGCTCCTTCACTTGTTGAATAAGTTTTTTCACATGGATAAGGTCATTTGAAAGCTTCCTCTCTGCCCCATGATCTCGAAATAGCTTGACTTTACAGTAGCTAATTTCAGAGTAGCTTGACGCTCCGGGTAACTCGTGAGAGGATGAAATCGCCTCCGTCTTAGCACAGAGCCTGAGAGGAACCCCCTTCACTCCCTTGGAATAACTAAAACTCGTCGACACAAAATTGAATCGAACGTATATGGCGCAGTCTCGCCGATTATTGATCTTATGAGGCGTCCAGACTACCGAAAATCCGTCGAGACTGTTATGTTCTAGTTGGACCTGCCGATACCGAGGCTGCAGATCTTCGCCCTGATTGTGCGGTACATATTCAACTGCCAGCAGTGTGCTCTCACTCTGATAAGCCCTGTTGGCGCCACGGCCCTCTTGCCATAATTTCCAATAGCTCGCCGGCTTCAAACGCTGTTTCTCGTCGTCAAAAGTTATCCGCACAGTGGTACGATACTTTGTAGGATAATGACCAAAGTCCGAGGCACCGGCATCAGATACAGTCAATGTGTATATCTGGCCTTTGTTAAGGTAGGTTATAGGTATATCATCTGGACCCTGCACCATTGCAGTGACTGCATGCAATGTGGAGTGGAACCGGAAACTGGACAAAATACCCCAGAGTTAGCGCACTAGATTACTATATTCTGCGGGCATTGGAAGGAGTTACTCACTCATCACCAAAGTCAGAATTCCTTGGGGAGCCTGCTGACTCCCTATGACCATTAACCGTCACACCGGCTGCGTCACGGCCAAGGTGTGAACCATCTGTAACATTCGGTATGTTGCTCAAGGTACCGAGGTCCGGCATGCCGTGAAGAAGGGTGGCAGGTGCATTGACACTGCGCTGTTCAATTTCACCCGCCGAGAGTCCCGTTTCAAACGACATCGGCATTTGTGGCAAGGCAGCCGTCGAGTCAACAGCAGAGTGTGATAACAGGGACTGGTCCATAGACGAGGTGCAAGGTATTGTATTTGAATCCACAACATCAAATGTTACTGGCTGGGTTAAAAGTTCAATGGAACGATTTTTATCAGTCAATACTTCTTCGGGAGTCTTGCAGGGGTTGCATGATGGGGATATATTGGTAAATGTCGAAAAAGGGACGTCGTCAGGGTACACAAGTGGCTGCGTAAGGGCCAACTGGTCAAGCTGGACTTTTAACGCAGGATTATATAAGTTAGAGCCGTCCGGTCTGCGTCAGGAGCCTTATTAGCCCGTCACCAACATACGCTAGGATGACCTGAGGTGATGAAAGGGGCAGCTGTCTTGTAGCGCTGGCGAGCCGATGCGACTAACCTCTGACATGGTAGTTGTTTAAGGGAGGGACTTGGTATAAATGCTTTTGAGTTCTTTGAGTCACCAGCTTTAAAATTGGCGCTTGCATTGGGGTATTTCTGCCTAAAGTGAGTATATAGTGCCTCGTCTGGCTTCTGTGAACTTCTTCTATGGTCATATCAGCGGCTAGTTAATTAACCTATCATGCAACAGACGTTCAGTGGGAGGCCATTAGCCCTATCATAAGTACGTACCGACTTCTCAGCATGATGCAGGCGTATGTTGAATAACCCCTAAATATTTCTCAAGTTTAATAAGGCGTGAGGTAGTTGTTCAAGATCCACGAAGAAGTTCGAGATCAATTTAAATGCCATATCCCATGCATATATATAGTGGGACAGGCCGCTAGCAGCTCCCATGGCAGCTGAACCTAAGAGTCTATATAATCAACGTATGACGGAATGTATAGTTCCTTCGTTCTTCTCCAGAACGCTAGTTAGCTATTATCTATCCGATCCCAAGCAAACTGCTCCGCAAATGGTTACATCCATGCAACTGATCCACAGAGACGAAGCATATCAGAGAACAGATCTGCACCGGGTGCAGAAACATTGCGTCACTAAATAGAGCTCCGAACGTCCATTTGTCACTTTTGAACGGAGTAGACCGTTTGTATCTCATGGGAGGACCATGTAGATGTGCTGAGCTAAACCGAGAGGCCTGCAACCCCTTGCGATAGGGTGAATCCGAATTTTGATACAGTGAACTTTCCCCCCTTAGTTAATGAGCTGCATCATTTAGTTGCTTGTGTACGGATCTTGCTTCCAAAAGAGACCAAACGTCATTTGGCAGATACTCGATGTTGGCTGTACCTTCGTCCCCACGGTA